>PVKS010052650.1:0-10678 GCA_004027875.1 Aplodontia rufa
TTATTCTATTAGGACTAAGGAAAACATAGGAATGGGATGTGGGAAGGGTAAAGACTTTGGGTGAGGATTAGAGAGAAATGCTTATATTTAGGTATTATCAGAGAATAGGGGAGGAAGAGGTTAGTATGGGGTGTGGTTATCTTCCCTCTCCAGAGGCTGAGTCTATCTTGCTATCATGAAATGTTTTCCTGGTTGGAACCCAATGTTGTTGTGGTAGCAGTAGGGATTAAGAAGACTTAGAGAAAGTAGCAGCCAATCACCAATACATACACACGAATAAATATTTACATCCACCAACACCAACTTCAGTATTAACCGTAAAGCAAGAAAGGGAAAAAGAAAAAAACTATATAATAAAAAATAAATAATAAAAAATAAAAGATAATAATAAATAATAATAAAAAAATTTTTAAAATGTAAAAGGAAATAAAAATAAAAAATAAAAAATTCTTAATGAAAACTTGGATCTATAGACGATAAGGGGATCTCTGGGACCTCTGATAGGAGATGATCACTGTCCTTCTGGGTTTCAATATGAATGTCTCTCAGTCTGTGGCCCCAAGTGGGCTGTCTCCCAGCACAAGTATCACCAGCCACCTGGCACCCCAAGGGGCCATCTCCCAGCACAGTTCTTGCCCCCCTCAGAGTGGAGCTTGGCGGGGCTGCTTAGTTAGGGACGGGATGGGATCAGTGATGCTATCTGTGGCTCTGCTCAGACCCGCAGCAGTAGCTGCTGCTGCTTGCAGCCCCGCCCCTGCAGCCGGTCCAGAATTGTGTCCAGCGAGTGCGCAGAACTTAAGGGAGCAGGCTACCACCGTTCCTGGCTGAACAGACAAAGTCCCCCTATCTCTCCTCACTCCCACGGTCGCTCTGCTAACACCAAGCAAACAGCCGAGCCACAGCACTCCTGGCGGGGCAGACAGAACTTTTTCTGGCAGGAAGTCAGCAAAGGCAGCCTATGCGTCCCTGGTGGGAGGATGAACCCCCCCCCTTTTTTTTCCTCCTTGCGAAACTCTCAAGACTCGGCTCCTTATAAAAGCTTCACAAACTAGTACTAGAAGTTCAAATATAGATTCCCCTGGATGTACCTTGGAAAATTGAGGATGCGCTGGGATTTTCCCAAGCAGACCTGGAGCCTCAGGAAATGCTGCCTCCCTTCAGGTCGCCATGTTGGAAAGAGCTGCCTAGTTTTATATTCTTAAACGTGCAGTTCATATACTTTGTATTACAGAACCCACTTAAAAAAATGTAGCGTAAGAAAAGTGTCTTATTAAATGTAGTGGTTTTGGTTTGGGGTTTTGTTTTTTTAAAGATACCAGGAAAGTGTTGTTTCCATTATACTCTCTCAATTCTACTCTCAGTCCCAGTATTCAAGGTTCTTACCCACCTTTAGGGTGCTTCCTGAGTTCACAGCTCACTAGCATTACAGATGTTTTCTTCTACTTTCCTTTCCTATCTTTTCTACACAGTCCTGTCTCCCAACAACTCCTCTCTCCACCCCCTCATTCCAGCCAGATGCTTTTGTGGAACAATTCAGGGAATAAACAAATCAGTAAAAAAACTAAATTTTTTCCCAGGAATTTGATGTATCCTACTTCATTTCCCTATCTTTACTTAACTGCAGTATAACAACAAGGACCCTGGATCATTAAAATGTAAAATAAAATTCTGAGCCAAAGCAAACAGAAAATATGTTAACTGTTTTTGCATTGCTTCATGAGAAAACAAATTATAATTATAAAAAATAGTAAAAGATCTGAAATTATATACATCTGGACTTAAATATTACACTACCATTAAGGTAACTACTATTACCTTTAAAAATTTTTTAAATTCTTTAAGCCTTAGCATTAAAACTTTCAAAGTGAGGCTAGTTATAGTTGTCTTATAAGCTATATGTAACAATAAAGTGAGATTACATGTAAATGTTCATTTCTATAGTTTTACTTTCTTCCAGCCCATATTTAATCCATATTTAAAGACATATCATAGAGCCCCTTCTGAGTCCAAACACAGTGAACACAATCTGACAGTGTAGCAGCTCCTATCCTCCCTTTACAATTTTATCCCATGACAAAGAATGAACTGTAGTGTAAAGCCTTAAACACCATCAAGGAAAACCTCTGGAGCAGTACTGCAGTCAAGAAAGACAACGGAGAAAACATGGGTTTTTAGAGTTATATCTATACCTACGCCCTGGTATGACCATTTGATGACTCTTCATTTTTGTTCAATTTTTCCATAATTTATCAAGTATGTGTTCAGCTATTACTACTCTCAGAATTTTAGTAAGTACTGGAATAATAAGTGAAAAAGATACGGTCTTAGATATAAATGATGATGTGATTGAAATCAGAATAAAGATCATCCTTGTTACACCTCTGCAAAAAACTTGGCTGCATTACATGGGTGCCCTAAGACTTTGAAGAAAGTCTCCTTTGCAATACTTTAGTGAGGAGAGGAATTCTCAAAACAAAAAAGCTTTTAGACTGCAGCATGAGTATTATTGGCTACTTTGGGTCTGATTAATGGTGAAACAGGGAAACAGAGAGAGAAAAGATTTTGAAAATTTGCAATCTGGCAAGGAGCATAAAGACGACAAAGCTTATAAAGATATAGGGGAGCTACAGCCTTCTAAAGAGATTAATGCAGAGAAAAAAGAATATTGTGATTAATCAGTTTGACAATGGGAAAAGACCTTGAAAGCATTTCAGAAATCAGAAAGGACACCCCTTCCATCACATACCCAGAGGTCTTCCACATTGGAATTGTTCCAGGGAAGGTCCATGGGGTCCCCTCCATGGGCTTACTGCCCAGGGCCACCTCGAAGTTCTCTTCTTTCAGAGGAAGTGCTCCACAATGGCTATAGCCATGGTTTAAGTATGCTCAGGTGTTATGGCACAAGGACCCATTACCACAGGGCCAAGGCTGTTGCAGCCATCCTTTCTTACTGGTTTTTGTTATCATTCCAGAAAGATTTCAGACATGTCACACAGAGTAGCAGGCATGAGTTTATTAGAAGCTATAGGAAAAGGGAAAACAGGGATACTTTCAAGGGAAAGATTAGGTCCTCCTAGAAATAAGAATGGATGGTATTCCCCTCCTGCCTTGAGGTTTTATTGGGGGTCCCAGGGAAGTTTCTAGAGACTCCTGCCCAGGTCTACTAGAATTTTTCAGAGTTTCAAGTCCCCAGTTCATATGATCTTACATCATGTAAGGGAGATTTTACTATTAAAATGACATACAAGGTAATTCTGGTTCACTTTGGCCCAAACTAACCAGTTCTACTTGGAACTTGTTTTTATAGATTTTACAGTTAGGAGCTTTGCTTATCTCCCCGACTTTTGGAATCTGATCTGTGTAAAGGTCAAAAAATTCCCTATTTAGGTAACTTGTGTTCTTCTTATTGACTGGAAGGAGCCTTTTGGGTCTGCATATCTCCAGTAGAGAGCAGGTTGTTCAGTGAAGAATGCTGCATAGCCTATTGTTTTATTCAGCTTTTTATAACTGTGACCGAAAGACCTGAAAAGAATAACATAGAGAAGGAAATATTTATTTTGGCTCATGGTTTCAGAGATTCAGTTCATGTTCTGCACAGAATAGCATGGAGGGAAGGCATGGTGGAAGAAAGCAACTCAGAACATGATAACCAGAAAACAGACAGGACTTTGGTCACCAAGGAATGAAACACCTCCAGCCGCACTCTGTGTGCTAAGCTATCACACAGTCGAGCAATCCACTCATTACACTTCTAATCATCCAGTCCCTTTGCCTCTGAAAACTCTTGCCTTGTCTCATACATGAACTTTGGGGAGGACACCATAACATCCATGGACTTAAGCAAAATAAAGCTGCAGGTAAATTGCCTTTGCTTTTTGTTTGTTTGTTTGTTTTTTGTTGTTGCTATTTTGTTTTGTTTTGTTTTTTGTTCTTGTTGTTGAATATGATCTTATACTGAAGGGGGAATAAAATCATTATCAAGCAATCAAGAACAAATGTATATTCACATAATTAGCCAAGGCTGATGCCATTCCCTGGTAAATTGCCTTTGAAAGAAAACGTATGGGGATCAGCACAGCAGGCCCCACTTCTAGAATTATTCCTTTGGCCTCTTCCTCCCAATGTTCTCATATGTTCTCAATATGTTCTCAATGTTCTCAATGTTCTCATATGTCCCATAGGCAGCACTCAAACATGTGGCAGATCCTTTTGCCATGCACACAGTGATGATTTTGTAGATGTGCAGATGTGAGAGTTATGGGGTCATGGACACTTCCACTGTGATTTCACGCAGAATATTAGCAATGGGTAAGAATCCTTGCAAAGGGCTATCCAGAGGACAATGTCTCATGGAACCATGAAAGTGGAATTATAGCAATGACCCCAGAAAGGAAGAGCCACTGACAATTTGCAATACCATCTAGAGAAAGCTGAAAGGAACCTGTAAAACCAAAGAGAATAACCATGTGAATACTGCCAGCAAAGCCATGGGAACAGGACTGCTTGACGCATTGGGAGCCCAGCCCTTGCTGCAGCATATGTAGGATGCTGGGCTTGGAGCTTTAGGCATTGAAATCTACGCTGCTGGGTTTTGTCCTTTATTTGAGACAATTACTTCCTTCTAACTCCTATTTCTCCTTCTTAGAATAGGAATGTTTTTCTTACCCTGTCCTGCCATCATTCTTTGGAATTATGTAACATGCTTTTTTTTTTTTTATTTTACAGAGGCTTACAGATGATTTTGCATTTTTAAAATTTTTTACTTATTATTTTTCACAGTGCTGGGTCTCAAACCAGAGTTTAGCACCCACTACACAGATGCTCTCCAACTGAGCTACACCCTCTGTCCCTGGAATTGGACTTTGGAAAGATGCTAGAATGAGCTAAGATTTTGAGCCTATGAGGATGAAATGATTGTTTCTTGCATTATGGGCCAGAGACTGAATGCCATGGTTTGGATGTGTTATTCCTCAGTGGTTCATGTGTTGGAAGGTTGGTCCATAGGATTGTGATATTAACAGGTGTAATCTGGTAGTTGGAGTACAGTAAAAATTGGTTAGGTTACTGAAAGTGCTACCATCAAAAGAGATTAGTAGCTTTCATGAGACTCCGATTCATTTCTATCAAGAGAGTTCTTATAAAAGGATAAGTCCCGCCATTCCCCAGCCTGTCTGACTTCTTGTCTTGCAATGCAATCTCTTCATCCTGCATGTGCTCCTAGGATAGTGATGCTATTTATCATGAGGTCCTCACCAGACCTGAACTGATTCTAGTGCATTGTCCTTGACCCTACAGAATTGTGAGCTAACCAGACTTCTTCATAAAGTTTTCTGTCTCAGCTACTTTGTTATAGCAATAGAAAATAGACTCATATAGTGTTAAAAGAAAATAGACTCATAGTGTTTTACTTCACAAGAACCAGAAACAGATCAACATAGGTAGGGAAGATAACTCCATCAGCCTTTACGATCAAGAGGTTTCAGACACTTAACTTTTCCTAGATTGCCATCTGGAGTTTGAATGATTATGATAATCTAGAAGAAAGTCCTAGCCTCATAGTATCAACTTGTAAAATGACCCTTTGGCAGTTCTTCAAATTTGCCAACTCTGCTTTTCGCTTGTTTATTTTATTTACCTCAGTAGGAGAGTTCAATGTAGAAATTTGGGTTTGTTATTGTTCAAATGGTGAGCATAGCTGAAAGATATTGTCCTTTATAAATAAATGAATGGAAACAGAAATTTAGCCCACAAAAGCATAATTTGAGACCTGAACTCTTACATGACCTGGAGCCATTCATAAATAAGCATGTACTATTTAGTTGCAAAATGCTAAAGGTAATCCCAAATCTTGAGGTTCTTTGTTGCAGGAATAAACTACACTTTGGTATTTAAAAGATATATGGAGGCTCAAAAGACAATAGTTACTCTTTATGAAGTACTGATTATATGGTCAACACTTAACAGACAGCTATTGGCCCTTCATACCTGTGGATTTCGCATCTGTGGATTCCACATCTGTGGATTCAAGCCACCACCCATCAAAATATTTTTTAAAAGGCATCTGTACTGATCATATAGGATTTTTCTTGTCATTATTCCCTAAATGATACTATATAATAACTATTTTGTAGTATTTTCATTATATTAGGTATTATACGCAACCAAGAGATGATTTTAAGTAGAGGGGAAGAGTTGGTAAGGACATGCTAAGTCAGGCACATGTGGGACTTGAGCAATTGTGGACTTTGATATCTACAGAAGGTCTTGAATTAGTTCTCTACAGATACACTAAGGGATGACTCTGTGTGTATGTATTACACACATATGTAAACTCTCATTGAATCCTTGCTTCAAAACTCGGAGACAAACATTATCATCTATATGTTAAAGATGAAGTTTATGCTCAGAGAAATAAAGTTCCAAGATCATATAATCTCATCTCACTTCTAGCCCCTCCAAATTTCATGTTCTTGGCTACTAAGCTAAATAGCATTTGTTCAAAGAAAAATACATGTGAATAAGGAATCCTACCTTTAAATGAGTCTGGTGCTTTACATTAATGTAAGACACAAATCTGTACATTTACAGCATCATGTGGCTTTCAGGACAAAATTTTGAATAGGTAATTTTGCCATTTACCAGATTTCCTGCAGTTAAGAATTGCCTAGGTAATATTTGTATTTCACTGAACTGCTATAAATTTTTTTAAATAATATGTATTCATCTGCTTACACCATAAGATCTAAAATAAAAGTTATTCATGGGTCATGTACCATTTGGATTAGTCAAAGCACTCTCCTTCACTAATATAAAGAATTCCATACTCAATTTGTAATTCCATACTCAATTCGGTTTTAAAAGCCAAATCTAAAAATTTCTTTCTTAAAATGTATCAAAGTTTTAGTGATAAATAATTAAATTATGATACTAGTTACCAAAATAGAAAATGCATGTCCCCTTATATCCAGCAATTTCAGTTCTGGGAATTCATATTTTTAAAAAAAATCACACACAAAAATATATAGAGGGTGGCTCAGCAGTGGAGCGCTTGCCTGGCTTGTGTAAGGACCCAGGTTCAATCCCCAGCACCACATACATAACTAAGTGGAAGATAAACAAAAACCAGATTAAAAAATAAAATTCTTTCACTCTCTCTCTACCTCGAAAGAGAAAGAGAGAAATACGTAGAGGCATGTTCATGAAAGTACCATTTAAACAGTAAAATCCAAGAAACAGAATAAAGACCTGTGGGGAGTGGTTGAAGTCATTCTTTACATGCATTACTATGTACCAGGTGCTCTTTGTGATACATAGAATATATATCAGTGAAAAGAGTTGACATTTTATACATAATCATACATCCCTATGATGTCAAGTAATAAACCCATTAAAGAGGGGCAGGCTGCCTGTATGTCTATATACTGTTTTTAATGAAAACAAGACCAAGCCTAAGAACAATTTTTAAATACATGTATAATGGCATATATATAAAATACAAAATATATTATGTAATACATATATAATATAATATGAATTATAAAATTTTCTTAAAAATATAAAATTATATATAATATACACATGAGTTTATGTGTATACATACATATTACATGTATATATATAGAGAGAGAGAAATTATGTGCTGATTATATGTATGTGGGTATGGATGTTTCTGTTTAATTTCTACTAAATTTGTGGAGGAGGTAGCATCTACTTGGGATAAATTATACTTTGATGTCTTAAATCATTGAGATAAGAAATTCATAACATCAATAAAGAATTTTCAAAGATTGTCACAGTTTCTTTAACTAAAACGTAGAGAAAAAAAGGATCAAGTATCCCTTTTCTGAGTATTTTCCCAGGAGAGCTAGAATCAGCACATTACAGTGACAGAGCAAAAATCAATGTTCATAGCAGCTCAGTTTAAAATAGCTAAATTATGGAATCAACCCAGATGACCTTCAATGGATGAATAGATCCAAAAGCTGCAACATATATATATGCATTTATATATATATATATATATATATATATATATATATATATATATATATCATGGAGTTCTAATCAGCTATTAGAAACAACAATATTACAGCTTTTGAATGTAAAATGGACGGCAACGGAAGAAACAAACTGTGCTGAGCAAAATTACCCAAACCCAGAGACTTAGGGGTCAAATGTTTTCCCTCATTTGTAGAGGTTAGAACAAAGCCCAGGCTTGGGTGAAACGTCAAACTCATGTACTAGACTTACCAAAAATGAAGCAACACATAATCTAGGGGAGCCATAGATATGTAGTGGAGGAGAGGGATGATAGGGAGGAATCTAGGGGTCTGAGGGGAAAATCAACAATGTAGCATATTCTTTACTCCCCCAAGAAGCCAAATAATAATACTTATGCAACCATTTAATTCTGGAAACTGCATACACACACACACACACACACACACACACACACACACACACACATTTATATCTGCTATAGGGGGATATAAAAGAGTCAAGAGCCTGGGGTGTGGGGTGTGGGTGATGTTGGGGTGCTTCTGGCTTAGGCTTAGGATCAGGAACATATCATATTGTTACTACATATGCATTTATGATTGCATAAAAACACAACTCCTTAATAAAATTCAGAAAAAAAAGATGTGGAGGTTCAAGGAGTCCTGGGACCACGTGATAAAAACAAAAAAGTAGCAAGCATTATAAACTCTACTTTCCAGCCCTTCCGAACATGTCGGAAGAATTGTCCGTCATTTCTTTTTCTCAAAGGTTTTAACTTGGTTAAAAGTTGTAACTCCTGGATCAGAAGTTACAGAGCACTGCCTACAGAATATAACCAAATTTAAGTCACCCTAGGACTTATTCTTTCTGATCCCAGTTGGAAGTGGGTAGAGAATGCTGGTGGCTGACTCTTCTGACAATATCTTGAAATTACCAGGGGTTAGAATAGGAGGCCTTTGGAAAATTCAATCATACCTCTGCCATTGCTGAGTTCCATTACAACTTGGCCTTGTTAATTTTGGTTCTAAATAGGAAGTTTGTTTCCAATCTATTATTAAGACATAAAAACCAAAAGAGAGCAGGGAAGCCTGTTTCCTAAACAAAACAAAGCCCCCAGCCACAAAACAGACAAACAAAACAAAATCCATTGGGAATTGAAAAAAGTGCTTTAATCTCCTAAGTATCCAGATAGCATAGAGGAAAGAATACAAAATGAGGGTCTGGCATAGCTTGCTTTAGAGATGTGACCAGAACCCTTCTTCTTCTCATGTTTACAGAAAGAAAAAACTACCTTTTGGCAGTAGGGAGAGGTGGTTTCTCACTGCTCACTGCCCTTTCAGAGTTTTCCTGAGGATACACACTGTGTGTGTGTGTGTGTGTGTGTGTGTGTGTGTGTGTGTGTGTGTGTGTTTGGGGAAACGTTTCTAGTAGTTGCCTCTGAGGATGATGCCTGGGAATTTCAGGTTTGGGAAGACAATGTACCTCTTTGAAATCAATTTTTCATTTAGAATAATGTAAAATTTATGGAAAAGTTGCAAAGATAATAAATACAGAATTTCTAGATTCTGTCCCCCCATTAGTCTTATATCAACATAGGACATTTGTCACAACAATTAAGAAACCAACATTGGTACATTTGTGTTAACTAAACTCCACACCTATATTTCATTAGTGCTTTCATCAATGTTCTTTTACAATGGACTTTTTTTTTTTTACTTCACACTTTGTTTTAATGATTGGAATTGTTAACCTTCTGCAACATTTTCTAAAACATGAAAACACATAATATATAAAGAAGAAAAAAATCATTAAAGTTTGCTCAATGTTTACTTATCAGGACCCTAAAATAGGACTAAAATTCTCTGAGAAATCAAGTTGCAAAGGAAAATACAGTCCTTTACCTTAATTTGTTTAGAATGCAAATTTTAAAAATGCTAGATATATTCTTGTTAACATTTTGCCTAAAATTATTAGTAATTAAATGGTAATGATTGTTTAAATTTTTCTGTTATAATTTATAAAATTCATATTTATATAAATACCTGATATATGAATATTATAATGTAATATAATATATTATATATCTAATATATCAATCATTTTATAATATGATATTATAGCGTTCATATTCCAGGTACCAAGCAATGCATTTTACATGCATTACATACATTACCTCCCTTACGCCTCACAGTAACTGCAAACAAACAAGCAGATTCTATTTCTACTTAAGTATGAAATCCAAAAGAACCAGTCAGACAACTCTATAAGGAAAAACAGTACATTACAGAGCTAGGATTTGAACCTCTTTCTTTATGAATCCAAAGTGTCTGTTTGTTTTCCTCTGCCATGGATTTTCTGTAACCATATTAAACTTGCTCATTGTAACCCCCTCTGTTATCAAGGCGCCTCCCAAACTTCTCTTCCAGGCTCTAATCTTCCTGGCTCTAACTGTCCTGGTTTTAATCTTCCTGGCTCTAATTGTCCCAGCTCTAACCTTCCGGGCTCTAACTTTCCCACAGGCACAAACATATACCCAATGACCTACTTTCACCACTGTCCTTAGGGCAGAGAACCAATCAGCATCTGCCCTCTGCTCCTAACTATCCCAACCCCCATGAAAATCCCCTATAAATGCTCTTGTACACCCGCAATAAGTGGGAACCCATCTCCGACGATTGGT
>PVKS010052651.1:0-10684 GCA_004027875.1 Aplodontia rufa
TGGAGGAATGACATCGGCTTCTGGGATGGTTCCCCCATCTTCCCAATCTCCAGACTCCTATGGGTTCTTCATATACCCTTCCCCTCTCCATTTAAAACTCTTCAATGGCTCCTGATCACACTCATCTTCACCACAGCCTCACAGTGTGATGTATGAAATAATCCACATCACCTCTCTAAGTCTGTATCTTCCACTCTACCCAAGAATGTTCCTTTGGGGACTTTGCACCCACACTCTTCCTCAGCCCACATGACTTAACTTCTTTTCAGTATGATGCTACCTTTGAGAGATTTCCCCTGGCCACCTTACCTAAAACAGCACGCTCCCTCTACTTCCTATCCTAGCTACTTTCTTCCTCTCTTACCCTTGGTCAGCTTCCCCCTGTAGTCCTCACCTATCCAATATATTAAATAGTTGTCTTTTTGTTATTTGCCCTCCAACTGGGCTACAAACTCCAGGGGAGCAGGGCTCTCCTTTATTAGCTAACACATCCTCAGTGTTTCGAACAGTCTTAGCATTTACCCAGCAAACATCTGGCACGGAAATGAATCTGTGAGCTTTCTAGCTGGTTTTAGAGATCAAAGACAGAGTCCTTGTCCTTCTGCAGGAGTTCAGAGCTGGTGGGTATATGAGCAAAGAAAAACGCCTAGGTGAGCTGTTCTTGGAGGCCCTAAGAGCACCTGCAATGTCTGTCTCCAGCTGAGGTGGAGGGAGGTGGAGGTAAGACAGTCCCACAAGCTTGTGACTCTTTAACTGGAGTTTTTTCTGAACCGGAAGGAAATGAGAGAATCAGAAAGAAATGACATTCACAACTAAGAGAGATCATGTACACAAAGGCCTAGAAATGTAAAGACACACAATACGCTCAGAGTAGTGCAGGTAGCTTTTATCTCAAAGCTAAATGTCCATGTCTGTGAACAGCAAAAGTTGAGACTTTACAAACAATAACAACTCAGAGGAATTGTATTAGGAATTTGATAAGTTGATTTAAAAATTCTTAAATTCATCTATAAGAAAAAATACACACATACAGCCAATGTAAATTTTAATACAGAAGTGCTCTTCCGAGAGCACAAAACGCGTGGGATGGTTTGGCAGCATTCACTACAACTTAAATGAGGGTACATCAGAACCAAATAGTTAAGCTTGTAGCTTTTTACCCTTCTCTCACCTTACATAGAAAAAGGCAGGCAAAGGACATTTACTGTTTTAAGCTGAAACAATCTGACCTTCATTTAGAGAATTGAAACATATTCTACCGAATACACTGTAGCAGTTCTTTTGTTGGTTGTTGGTTTGGTTTTCTTGGGAGTTCTTTTTTTCTTTTTAAGTAAAGTATAAATCAACCTATAATGGTAATATGGAAAGTTTTCTATGATATGTTGCTGAATGAAAAAAGCAAGCTGTAGAACCATTTAGCTGAAATATGATACCAACAGCCTGTACAAAGTAATAAGAAGAAATGAAATGTAGGGGTTAGAGGAACACAGTTGAAGTAGCCAAGCCTGAGTGTGACCGCCACCCTGCACCAGCTGCATGACCTTGGTAAAGTTACTTCATTTCTGAGTCCTGATTGCCTCTTCCAGACAATAGCAATAATAAGAGTGCTAACCTCACAGGGTAACTGTGAGTATTAAATAAATGTTCACATAGAAAGCACTTAAAACAGCAGCTGCTGCACTGTTGTTACTTTGTGTGAACTAAATTGTATATCTGAATGTCCATGTGATGGGAACACCTCAATCTGAGGACCTTGGAGAGGGTATTAAGTTCAAGAGTGCTTTGTGCCTGGAGTTTTCCTTTAATTTATACATTTTGTATTTTAATATAAGAAGTTCAAGAATATGGTTAATTACATTATTTGAGAAATGAACATTTAACAAAAATTTTAATATAAGACAAAGTAAGATAAGTGATGACCCAATAACATATCAGGTCCTTTTTTCTTAATCCTGAATATTATGAGAACACAACAAAGCAATTTTAGGCAATGTCATAATCAGCTGAACCCACTAATTAAAAAAAAAGCACATGAAAAATCAAACCTTAAAAATTAGCAATAAAAAGAATATTGATTTTATTTGAAGACTATATTTGGAGTATTCATTCTATGGGCACAGATGTTTCATCTATTTGTGTGTTTTCAGCGGCAATAACAGTGATTATACATGATTAACTTTTCTGAACTTTTATTCTGTGCAAGGAACAGGTCTGAAATCTCTGCCATCATCAACTCCTTTTACTCTCCATGAGCCTTGGAGGCAGCTGCTCCAGTAAACCTATTTAGAGGTGAGAAAACTGACATGCAGAAAGCAACAACCTGGAGTCACACAAGAAGGAAACGACAGGGTGAGGAATAAATCCAGGCAGTCTGATGTAAAAGGCCAGGCCACCGACATTAAGAGAAGAAGGGAATGGTAAGCGAAAGACACAGGGCGAACCAACGTAGGTCGACATCGTTCAGACACATGGACAAAGAAGAGGGGGACATGCCAAGGTGATTCTGTCAAGGTCCCGGACTCACAACTGTTGACATGGCAAATCTACACTGATAACTTTGCATTCATAAATTCCTAACACACTAAAGATTTTCCAAAATCCCATTATTCATTCATTTATTTCTTCACTTTCAATATCTATGCCATAAACACTTACTTAATAGAAATTAAGAATCCAGAAGTGAACAAGGAAGATACTGCTAAAGAGTATAGTTTATTGAGCGAGGCAGTTTGTGAAATACGTGCTTAACAATGATAGTGATAAGAGCTGCAAAGATGGCTTTCTTGAAAAAGCAACATTTCAGGGAAGACTGTCAGGAAAAGAATTAAACAGAGTGTATCGAAGAGCAATCTGAGTATAGAGAACAGCAGCTGCTGCGTATGGTCAAGAAGCAGAAGGATTAGTGTGACTGCTGCAGTGACAATGGTCAGTTTCATTGTCATGGAAATCAACCAGAGATGTCCATTCGTTGGACTCTTTGCTTTTAACTCATATCCGTTCTTGGGGCTGGAGCAGTGGCTCAGCAGTTACGGACATTTTGGGTGCTTGCGGGCATACCTGCGTATGCAGGTTCAAACCCCAGCATCACATACACAATGAAGTGTCAGAGCAACAAAAGCCATGTGAAAAACTAAAAATTGATTCTCTCTTTCTCATTCCCTCACTGTCCCTCTCTCTTAAAAAAAAAAAATCTATTTTTAAAGACCTGTCTACACTGCCTATCCCCTTTCGTACACCTGGCTTCAAATGGCTACTATTTCCCCCTCCAAACTCCCAAGAGCAGGTTGCTTAAAACCTTTTTCAGTATCTGTATACACACACACACACACACACACACACACACACACACATATACATATATTCTAATCCAAGTCTGATTTATTTTAGCATCTATATGAGCCCTGAACTCCTAAACATAAGACCATTTCTTGCTAACCTCTGATTTCCCTGGATCCCTGGAAAAGTTCCCAGAGAGGAATTCAGTAAAAAATTGTTAAATTAAAGAAAAAATTTAAGATAAAAATTTGGTGAAAGGTGAAATCCTGGAAATTAGTATTTTTTCCAACATGTGTATGCATGTTATTATAAGAATAACTCTATTCTAATCCCTATTCTATTCTAAATCATAATACTGTTCTTGATTTACTCATTCAACAGGTATTTGCTAAATTCCTGCTGTGTTTAAAATAATCTGGCATAGATTATCACAATATAATGTTGTTTTCCTGAATCAACATTTTAGAGTGCAAAGCACTCTTCCCAGATTCAGACAGCAGTATGACAGGCCAGGAGCATGTTAAGGGGTCACCTTCCTTGTTAGGGCATAATTTATCAATTGAATTGCTGTCTCTAGCATAATTGTATCTTTTCTTATGAGGGCAACTATATTTACCGTCCAAAGAAGAATCAGCATTAATATAGGCCACTCCACGTTCTTGAAGAATTCTGGAATTCTCCTACCACAAAAAAGACAAAAAAAAAAAAACCCTTCAAATATATAATCATAACTCACCCTTCACCCCACCAAAATGCATATTTACTGAATGTAGATTTCTGAAAAAAAACTGGCCCATGTTAACCACAAATTCAGCATATAAAATTCTCAAAAGAGAGTTGACTTGAAAGAATTGTAACTGAAGTTACTAGTTAGAAGCCACAAGCAAAACTGTAAAACTAACATTTAAGATGAAACTGTCCACATACTTATGTAAATGGAAAAAGAGTTAATTGCTTAACCATATTGTAGTTTGTCCTTTAAAAATTCTCTTAGAAGAGGCAGGAGCAGTGACTCAGTGGTTATGGCACTTGCGTGGCATGTGTGAGGATGCGGGATCAAATCTCAACATCACATACACAACTAAGTGTTGGAGCAATAAAAGCCACATGAAAACTAAATAAAATTGATTCTCTGTCACTCTCTCTTAAAAAAAGAAAAGCTCTCAGCAAACATGAATAACCTAGGAGACTTTTAAGTGGAACTCTTCCTACAAACACCTCATTATTTAAGAAAAAAATCCTAATTCATAGGGAATTTCAAATTCATGGATTTTTAAGTTGAAGCATACGGACATGAAGTCAAGATCCCTTGTGGGACAGCGCCACCTACTGGTAAATATTGATAATTGAAGATTTTTAGAACATTAGGAAATGTAGCAAAATGTTTTTGAGATATTAATATAGATGTTGAGTCTCCAAAATATGCAATTTCCTAAGCATTTTGATTCTAACATAAAAATTTGAAAGGGTCAAATCATATCCTGAAACCATTTAGGATCTTCCTGATACCAGCACAAACCTTTCTTGCAAAGTGCTTCCTCTTGTTCTATGGGAACACTATTTTTTTTCCAAGCAAAATGGAAGTTTACATGGCTGAATATAATACCTAGAGTATAGTAGGAGCCAAATAAGTATTTACAGCATGAAAAAATGTTAATGGGATAAATACCAGCGCTGCATGCATTTACTTTATAGTTAATGCTCCTATTATGCAAAGCCAACAAGAGATGCAAATAAAATTACTATTCAAGGGTCATAGTAAATATGCTATGGGGGAACTTTCTGCTTTACTTTTAGCATGATTTAATTATGGGTAGTTCCTATGATATAAAGAAGATAAAAGTGAAAAATAGACATTACTGTATAAGCTCCATCAGGTATTTAATTGTGGCTAGCAATATTAGAAGCAGTTTTGGAAAATATAATGGAGGTAGGATAGAAACCAAGCAGATTTTGATACTTGGTTTCCAGTGTATCCATTTACTTACTATACTACTCCCAGAAAATAGGGAAATTAATTTTAACAATCTACATTGTATCTCTAAATAGTTCAAACAAAACTTAAGATCTTTAATGGGATAAAGAGTTTTTTTAAACTGAGTTTTGATTAGGGATTCATTGTTTTAGATTTAAAAAAAAACTTTTCAGCATTTTCTCAGTGGATTCACTTGTTCTTTTCACAAATTTAACAATTAAGTCCTAACTTCTTTGGTTTGGTTTTGGTTTGTTTTATGGTGCTGGGATCAACCCCACCGTCTGGTGCACAATAAGCAAAATCTGTACTCCTGAGCTCTATCCCAGCTCACTGCTTTGTTGTTATGAAAACTTACATTGTAGCAAATTATTGACTAACCTCTGCCCACTCGGTAGAACCAAGAAGACCAAATTCTTCTGCATCCCAGCTTGCAAACAAAATCGTTCTTCTAGGCGACCAACCTAAAACATATGTGTGTGTACATATATACACATGTGTAAGTACTGGGGAAAATGCATACTATATTCCAGACATTATAAAACCCAAATTGGGGGGGGGGGAATGAAAACATCATTTGTTGATTAGGACAGGTGAATTTTGATAAGAACCTTAAAATAATTTCCTTTTGTAAGATTTTAAACATGATTTGTCGAAATGAAATATGATTAAATAAGAGGGAATATAAACATAGTGAAAGCCTTGCAGAGTCATAAAATATTCAAGTAGATTTTTGATAATTGGCTGTGCATAGGAAGCTATTTTGGTCTGCAGCTGCTTATAGGGAAAGAAGATATTGCTAGGCATAGCCAATGTTCTGACAGTGGATGGAATTGAGGTCAAAGCCTTTCGAACTCTCCCCAGTGGTTCTGAAATCACAGGAACAGTTGCTCCGTGTCAGCTGGTTGTGAGATTTCAGTTTCTGGTTGATTAGTCAACAGGGGCTTCATTTGCAACAGCAATGCCTGTTGTTGCTGAAAACCATGTAATTCAATGGGGAGGGCTGGTGACTTAGAGGTTATAGGCTGTGGCCTTCAAGTTAAAGAAAGATCTTACTCAAATCTTGGTTCTCTCAATTATAAGAGATGTGATTAAGGGTGAGTTATTAAAACTGACCAAGTTTATCTCTTCATCTGCACACCAGGATAATATAGAGAAGGCGAAGCCACTGCTTGACTATTGAGAGGATTAAATGGAACAATGCTCAAAAAGCACCTGGTGCTCCAAAAATTGTAAGTTGTCATTACATTAGTAAATATTTTTGTGTTTATTAAGAATGACAGGGAGGGATCTGGGGAAGGATCAATAACATAGCTTACTCTTTACTCCCCTGGGAAGTCAAATAATACATATGCAATCATTTGATTCTGGAAGCTTTATATATATAAACACATTTATATCTGTTACAGGGGGAAATATAGAAGAGTCAAGAGACTGGGGTGTGAGTGATGTGGGAGTGATTCTGGATTAGGATCAGGAGCATATCATATTGTTACTACACATGCATTTATGATTGTACAAAAACTCCTCAATAAAATTAAAAAAAAGAATGATTATTCTACTTGTGAGAAATAGGAAGGCTGATGGTCCATTTTCGAAATGAAGCCTTAAGGTTCACATATAAAAGGAAGCCATCTTAAGTCAGGGAACCATGAGTCTAGGAGGCAGCCATGTTTAAAACTCCCCAACACAGCACGTATCTCCTTACACCTGGAAGCAATGCCTACTTCCTATAGCCTGCTTACCTTCTTGGACTTTCCATACCCTGCCTACCTACTTCTTGTACCTGGTGCTATCCAATCGCAGCCCATCATGTAGATTGTACCTCTGAGTTCCTCCAATCAGAGTGAAGGACAGGATTACATCAGACTAGGACTAAATATTTGTGGGTTTCCTTTGCACATTGTGCACTTCAGAACCTACAACCCCCCAACCCCCACCCCTGCCTTGAAAGCCCACCTTCTCATGGGAGTAGAATTTCTGCCTTGCTTACCCACCTCTGACTGTATGTTTATTTTATTTTTAATACAGCTATTGAATTCATTGTTCTGTTTCAAGTTTGTTAAGAGGATTATTCAAATTTCCTATTCGTTATTATTCCTTTCATTCTCTTAGCATACTCTTTAAAAATTGCCACAGTGACATTTTGCACTTATCACAGGAATTTTCTTATGTCATGTCAAATCATTAAACTTTTTGTAATAAGATTAAATACTATTAATTCATGAAGTATGTAAATTTGGGTCTTCATTTTTTATTTTCTTAAAAGCTAAGGATAGGTGTGTGGAGAAGAGAAAAAAGAATCCTTGTGCTTTATTTTAATTAGAGACAATATGGTTTTGTGGACCGGTAGCCAGACATTTGAATTTCAACTTGGATTCTCTTACTTGGCCACACATCACCTACGTGATCCTGGGAAAATATCTTAGTTTTCTACACTTGGTTAACTAATCTACAAAATGAGTACAAAAATAATTATGTAAACTTCTCCCTGGTTGTGATGAGTTCAGAATAAGTCACATGCATGAAAATATTGATTCTCACAGCAAATAAATGGCATGCAAACTCACGTACTTTTCACTTAAATATAAGCTTCACATCATAAAGCCCTCAGTCACCTGGTGTGCAGGGTCAGAAAACAGAATGGACTTTCTGCTCTCAAGGTATAATAATTACTTTTTAAAAAACTGGAAGGGGCAGAAAGGGTGGCTTAGCAGTTACGGCACTTGCCTGTCATGTGCAAGGACCTGAGTTCAAACCCAAGCACCACATGTACTGCGAAGTGTTGCAGCAATAAAAAGCCACATGACAAACTAAATAAAATTGATTCTCTTTTTCTCTCTCTTTCACTGTACCTCTTACTTAAAAAACAAAAAACAAAAAACAACTGGAAGTACATCTTTTATTTTGGTTTTAATATGAAGATTCTAAAATGACTGAATCAGTGGTCCTAAGTCTGGCTGGGAATGGGAGAATTTAGATACCAAACAGGGGACAGAATTGCATTAGGCAGCAAGACCAGTATTTCTCTGGGCAGAGCTTCTTTCTTCAGTTTCTCAGTCCACATGCCCTGAGGAAAAAGACTGGAGGAGCCCAGGGACTTCTGTGTGCAGCTCTATGACAGGGAAGCCTTGGCTGGTGACCTGGTCTGGCGTGAGTACTGGAGGAACCTGTCTTCTTGGTTGCCAAGAGAAGCCAAGAATAATACATTTCTTTATGTCAGATCATCACTAAATTTATGATACCATTATCAATAGTCTATAATAATTAAAATTAATAAACAATACATTATCTAATATTAATGGCTATATTTTCTTTCTACCAATACATAGCAATGGCTAAGATGATATTTTCAGACTAGTATTACAGAAGACTAAGCTGAGACTCAAAGAGGTTGGCCTTTTATTCTTTGTTTATATTTACCTTGCTTTTTCAGTATTCCAAAGCTCCTCACAATTTCATGAACAACAGCTGCTCCGCTCTGAGGGTCAATGCTACCAAAGACCCATGAGTCTCGGTGACCTCCAAGAATGACATATCTGTCTAGAGAGCAACATCACAAGACTGTAACTTCAGATGAATAATGGAGCAAATTGCAAATGATTCAAAAGCATCCAAACACAGAGTGCTCACAACTCAAGAAAAATACCAACATTCCTGAAACCTTGTTCAAATGTACTATTTTGTTCTGATTTTAATATGGTTCCTCTATCTGAAGAAAGTCTGAAAGCAATAAGGAAAACATGTACCTCAATGTATTACTGTAATTAAAATCTGTAAATAATTATATGGAAGTATGAAACTATCCTTATCCACATTTTAAATTCTGTTTCTCTCTCTTACCTTACCATTTTGTTTCCAACATTTTCAGAGTAAGAAAACATAGTTCTCCACTTTTTACTCTTCCCAAATTTTCAAGGTACAGGTCCCAAATTTTCCTCTCTGGGTACTGTCTTTGATAGGAAGAAGGAATTGCTCTGTCTACTAGCTCTCAGCGCAAGCTTTCCACATCTGACAAAGCATTTATTCCACTTGAATGTATGGCTCCCCTTCTGCACCAGGAACCCATTTCTTTCATTCCCAATGTTTAGCACAGTGCCCAATTAAGGGCTAGTAATATATGTTCAGTGCTCTCTGTAAGGATATCAATATTTTTGATTCATAAATTAAAGCATGTGCTTGGAAGGAGCATATGCAATTTGCTTGTATCTGTTTTGGTAAGAAATGCATGACCAACTAGTTCCTATGGAACTGAAACATAATGAACTAAGGTTATATATAATATGCACTGATCAGCACATCATTTGAAAACCTGTGGAAATCATGTGTCTAGATATCATCAATTCCTTTAGTTGTGCAAAATAAAATTATATAAAGAATTCTACTGATTTGAGGTTACCTTAGTTTGATGAGTGTTTCCTTTTGTGCAGATGTTTATAGTCATCATTAAAATATTTCCTTATGCAAAATATATGATAAACACATCCAGAAAACTTAAACACCTCAAAACTCTCTCCTTGCCTGCCCTTGCTTTTCTTTCATTTAAACATGCATAGTTTATCATGAACCTTGGTAATCCACTCAACCTAGCATAAGCATTCACTTTTCTTTACAACATGTATGACAATATAATATTGCCTCATATATATCTATTTTGTGTTTAGGTGAGTTTGATGAGGGCAAAGTGTCATATTCTTTGTTCAAATTATGCTCCCAGACCTCCAAGTACTACCTGGCACCTAAGAGTTCCTCACTCAATAGTTGCTGGGCAAATAGTTAATTTACCTGGTTCCACGGCTCCTTTGAGGGTACCAATCACGTTGTAAATCCTTTTCACTACATTGTTGGAATAGACGTGCATCTTTACTTTTCTAATGCAAAGAGAAAGGGCGCATTCTTTAAAATGCTGGTTAACAACCACAGTTTTAAAATCTTCCATCATTGTTTAAAAATATTTCTAACTGCACACGGGCCAAAAGTACATTAGCCAATCTTAATGTTCTGGAAGTACGGACCTCTTCAGCTTGTCGCTTTTTCTATCACTGGTGCTAGATAGATTTTACTTTTTATGTCATCCTTTATAATTTTATTCTTTTAAATGATTGTACACAAAATAAAGTTAAAATAGCCTCTTAACTGTGTAGAAAAGTTTCCAGTAAAGCCAGGTCCCAAATTATAAGGCACTGGTAGACCTCCTTTCCAGCAGTTATCTGGTGGTGCTGAGCCGCCCATATTTCTGTTGAACACAAAAAACATTATTAGCTGGAGGAAAACTTTGATCTAACAAGTAAAGTGTCAACGAATTTACTTTTCTGAGCATCTGCTTATAATAGCTCCTGTGAAAGCGGTAGTATGTAAAGCACTGTTCATATAGGATGCTATTTAAATACCTCAACTTTTATAAGGTAGGTTCTATTATTGCTCTCACTTCACAGA
>PVKS010052652.1:0-10670 GCA_004027875.1 Aplodontia rufa
GAAAAAAGTACTCAGCATCATTAACCACCAGGGAACTAGAAATAAAAAACACTGAAACATCCCAGCCTAGTTAGAATGGTTATTATGAAAAAGAACCCTGCTCAAAAAAAAAAAATTCTGTTGAAAAAGTGGAGAAAGGGGAACATTTATTACACTTATACACTATTATATGAATGTAAATTAGTACACAGTATGGAAGTTCCTCAGAAATCAGAAATAGAACTTACCATAGCATCCTGAAATCTTATTACTCAGTTATATATCTAAAGGAAATGAAATCAGTATGTCAAGGAGAAATTTTCTCTCATGTGTATACTGCAGTACTCTTTACAAATGCCAAGATATGGATTTATTTAAATGTTCATCCATGAATGAATGGAAAAGCAAACTGTGGTATAAGCGTAGAGTGGAATACTATTCAGCCATTGTCATTTGTAGCAATGTGGGTGAATATGGAAGACATTACGTTAAGTGAAATAAGCCAAGAGCAGAAGGACAAATACCATACTAGCTCATTCATTTGTGGACTCTCAAAAAAGTTGAACTCAGATAAGTCAATATTAGAATAGTGATCACTAGAGCCTGGGGAGAATAGAAGAAAGAGAAAGATGGGGAGGGGTTTTTCAAAGGGCATAATATTACAGTTAGATAAGAATGATAAATTTTAGTACTTATTGCACAGTAGAGTATCTATCACTAACAATAATGCATTGCATATTTCAAATGACTATAAGAGTATTTTTAGTGTTGTCACAACAAATAAATGATAAATATTTAAGGAGAGGATATGGTCATTATCTTGATTTAATCAATACACAATGTATACATATATAGAAATATACAACTGTAGCACATAAATATATAGCTATTATATGCCAATAAGGTTCCAATAAATAAATAAGTACATAAATTAATAAATGAAATAAAATTACACTTCATATGTGTGGCACACCTCAGAGCTTAATAAATGTTAATTTATACTTTTCTACATATGTATGCTAAAAATAGCATAGTATCTATCTCAAAAGATATTTTATGCTGGGAAAATATTGGAATGCAAGCATATTCAAGAAAAAATCAATATATACTTAACCAGATTGAAAAAGGATATAAAATTAAAAGATTTTGTATGAAAATTTTTATGTCAGTAGATAATTATGGATATTGATCTTACAGCACAAATAACCAAAATTCAAGAGCTTTCAGAGTACTTCAGTCCCTTGTTTTGTTTCATTTTTCCTAAATAGATATTACATAATAGCCATTTGTAACTGCAGGTTTAATTTCAAGTAAACAATTCATATACACCATGGTTACAAGAGATATAGAACTGATTAACATTTCTCATTATCTAAAGGTAGTTATACAAATACTAATTTCCTTTTGAACACGCTCAATTGTTTACAAAACACAGTTATCATAATAGATCTATTTTTTCAAGTTATAGAAAGAAGTCTGTTCTCATAACAGCAGACTTTGAATTTTCTTTCCCAGAGGGCATATCCTGGGTGTTCTGTATTGAACAATTGGTGTCATTAGAGGATAGAGAATTAATAGCTCTCATTAGAAACATCTGGAGAATTTCAGTACAACCATAACCACAGTCAACTTGAGCTGCCCAAGTAGAAATCAAGGTTACAGCCTTTATGCTTGCTTTTACACCGCCTTCAACAAGTTCATGATTATCCAAATGAAAACTGTTTTCTCATATTCAAGTTCAGTTGCAGTAGAATCAAACACTGAAATATGAAGTTTAATAATAAAATTATCTTGACAGTGTGTATGGATCAGTATAGGGAAACTGGTACAGCTCATATTTTCCGTAGTCAGAATGACAAAACATTGAATCTTTTCTATTGCTATTCTTACTAAAGATATTAAGGGATGACAGCTTTCACTAACTGGTTCATACGGAATCATGCAATAAATTTTCTCTGCAATAAATCATGTAGTGGTTTAACTCGGTAAAACAAAAATGGTAACACTGAAATAGCAAATTGTTTATACTGATTTTCAGTACTCAAATGTAAAGAAACCAAAGCATGTTTAAGGACATTTAAGTAATATACTTTTTTATTTGGTTCATTATATTTTTAAATAGTGAAGGGATTTGTTGTGATGCATTCATACATGCACATGTTATGACAATTTAATTTTGTTCTAGTCCTTCCTCTGTACTTCCCCCTACCCCCATCTCTTATCACAACTGTACTCCCCTGCATTATACACACACACACACACACACACACACACGCTCGTGCACATGCGTGTGTGTATATATATATTATATATAATATATATACATAATTTTTCAGTTTTAAATACCTGCATATGTAGTATTCACCGGAGTTCAAAGTATACTGTACAGTATTTTTATCCCCCTTGTCCCTCCCTATGCTTCCTCCCCCTCTCCCTCCTACATATCTAGATTTTCATACTTCTAATACAATACCAAGTGATTTGTTAACTTTATTGCATATCCTGCCGTGATTCTATAATGCAGAGAAATAGAGCTCATTTTGATAAAAATACATTTGTTTTAATCAGTCATAGGATAAATTCTTCAAATTTGAGGAAGAAACATATAAAATACATGATGAGAAAGAAGAGGAAGTTCTTCCAACCTAGTGGTCTTTTATAATACAATTAGCAAATATAATAGGATTTTTTATTCAATGTGACATGCTTTCTCTTAAAAAAAAATTCTACTTTACTTTCTATTTTCAAAAGTCTAAACTTCTGGGGCTGGAGGGGTGGCTCATTGGTTATGGCATTTACCCGGCATGCGTGAATATTTGAGTTCAAACCCCAGCACCACATACAATGAAGTCTTGGAACAACAAAAGCCACATGAAAAACTAAATGAAAAAATGTCTCTCTCTCTCTCTCTCTCTCACTGTCCCTCTCTCTTTAAAAAGAAAAAAAAAGAAGTCTAACCTTCTGATTCATCAACTGTCTTCAAAAATCAACCATTTTATGAGGTTGCTTTTTTTATTTTTAATTTAAAATTTAGAGTATTTTGGTTATTCTTCCCAGAAAATCTCATAAGTTCATGACTTGTCCCTGACAAAATTTTTGAGTTGTCCCCATAATTAACATAATTTAATAAATTATTATAGGTTAAAATTTATTTTCACACACTGACATCCATTGAGACAGTTCTGTGTGCCACTGGTAAATTTAATTTGTTCTGTTTTGACTTTGTTTTTAATATCAATTTTTTACTTCTGTACATTTTTATACACAATAATGGCTTTAAAAAGTGTTTATTAAAACCTCCCTTTTGGTATTCCATTAAACATATTGGTTCAGTAGCAATAAAAAGTGAGCATGCCCCCCAAACATCTACCTATTCAGGAAGATAGACTAAACGTATATGAAATCTTTCAGCAGTTATGAACCTATAACCAGATATTAATCTCTGCTTTCTGGTTCATCTTGGAAGAGGTCAATATGGAGTGGCATTTGAATAAACTCTTAAAAAAACAGTTTTGTAGAGATATAATTCATGCATCACATAATTCCCCTAGTTACAGTGCAAAATCCAATGGTTTCTAGTTTGTTCAGTGAGCAGCAATCTCACATTGATTTTAGAGCATTTTAGAACATTTTCATTACCTGAAGAGTTTACTCAATATCTTTAACAAGTCATTCCCCATTTATTTCCACTCCTCAATTTATTTTCTCTCTCCCTCATTCCTATACTTAGGCTATCATTTTTCTCTTTTCTGTCTGTATATATTTGCATATTTTGGACATTTAAGGAAATACTTCCTTTGTAGTTACATGTCCTTTGTTCAGTATCTCTCCATCTCCCTTTTCCTTGAGGAAACTCATTATAAATAATGTGCTTTCTATCAATATGACCATTTTCTCAAACGCTATATATTTAAACCATTTTAATGTATTTCTAATTATATATACATTCATGTTTTGACATGTATTTTCATAAGTAGCATTCCATTGGCATCTCACTTTTTGTTCCATCCATCCCACTTTTCATGAGATGGCATACACATTTCTTCCATGGATTTATAATTGAGATATTCTCTAATTAAGCTCCCTTCTTTAAGCAATGAAGCCACAAATATTTGGATCAGGTAGACTCTACACTTCAGTAACTATTATGATTTCAATCAAGATATCCTAATGACGGTCACGTTTTTTTTTCATAAACTGGAGAAAACATGGGAAGGAAATAAATAGATATGAAAAGAAAACTTGGTAGAATAGTGAGGGGTATGTGATATGTTATTAGACATTAATATAAATTAATTGGTGTTGACTTCAAGCATTAGAAAGTGTTTTCCTAGAATACACATTTAGATGTGTTATATTACCACAAGGGGAAAAATGTTGCTCTCTTCTGTGAAGGAGAGTATTATATGATTAATACAGAAATGCCATCCATCAGATCAGTTATATTAACATCATAGTCTTAAGAGAGTGTTTCCCATACTATGCACTGATAGGGACTAGAGCAGTGACTCAGTGCTTATGCACTTGCCTGGCATGTGTAAGGACTCTGGTTGGAACCCCAGCACCATATACACAATGAAGTGTCAGAACAATTAAAGCTACATGAAAAACTAAATAAATTTGATTCTCTCTCTCTCTCTCCCTCTCGCTGTCTTTCTCTCTTAAAAAAAATAATATGTCCTGATAGTTTTTAGTTTTTAAAGAGTCATGGAAAAAAGTTCTGCACTTACTTGAAAATATTGATATAAATCATTTGTTTGAAGAATCACTACTTACTTAAGAGATAATAGAGTTTGAGTGAAATTCTATCAAGAGAAATACTTAAACCCAGTAAGGTGAAAAATTATACCACTATAGCAATCATGTGTTACAAGTAAGAGAGTGTGTTCTACATATATAGTTGAGAACTAGAGTTCTGTGGAATGCTGTGTGGAATTTTGATCTGACTCCACATGTCTTTTTACAGAGGATCAAGTGTTAACTAGGAGATATTAATAGTTATGAACAGTCTTAACATGCTGAGTTAGGTAAGTATCCAAAAGTTAGACTACTTATTAAAACTCTCCAAACATCTTAGGTCTGCAAAATATTCCTAGAAAACTAACCTCTTAAACATGAGTATTATTATTAGATTGCTGCTTCCCTTCAGGCTAGAAACACATTTAGAGCAACCTTTCCAATGATTTCACTTCTTTTTCAGAACCTAGGAAATGCAAACATATGTGGAATAAGAAACTTTAAAACTGTAAAACTTAACAAATTTTGTAAAACTTCACACATTTTGGAAAACTTCACATTGAAGTCTAAGTTCAAGGAGTATACTGATTAATCAGAAACAATTTTTTTCACTTTTTAAATTGTCCTTCCTAGTAATTATTAAAGGCAGAATCAGTCAAAGCCACCCTGTCTATAATCAGTATATTCAGAATCTGTGGGTGTTTATAATGGTAGTGCTCTGCCTTTGTTAGCATAACTGAGGAGAAAAATACAGCAGCAATTCATACTTAAACTTCTTTCAAATTTATACTTTGCCTGGTTATATAAAGTTAAGTTTTATAAGTTCATAAACAGCTATGTGATAGGAATACTAATTTGAGGAAAAGATGATTTTTACACTGAGTTATCCTTATAAAAATAAGGACTGCTATTTGCTAGCAAACATTCTGCATGATGGGAAATCCAAAGTATGTTGAATAAATAGAAGAGAAAATACAGAATCAGAATAAAGTTTGGACGTTTCAAATCTGTGTCACAAAGATAACATGAAAATGAAAATTGTAGACAACATGTTCACTAACTTTAAATTCAACATACATGTTGGCATAGAATAAACTCAAACTTCCTTTTCTTTATGTTTTACTCTTTCTGAATTTTAAATTGAAGTCCAAGTTCAAGTATTACACTTATTAATTTGAAACATTTTTTAACTTTCAAATTTTTATTATATTTCATAGAAAAACTGTCACTGTAAGTTAATAGAAATGAATTTTCTCAAAATTAACTTTCACTTTTTATTAAAGAAGTTACATAAAACCTGTGTAAAATATAATGCCACTAAAACTGAAGCTGTCCTCTGATATTTTATCTTAGGGAAATAAAAATGATAATAATGGGAGGACAGTTAAAAAGAATATTCCACTCCTGGGTATCTTTCCAGGGGACTTAGAATCAGCACATTGTAGTGACACAGCAATATCTATGTTCATAGCAGCACAATTTACTATTGCTAGGCTATGGAAACAACCCAGATGTCCCTCAATGGAAGAATGGATCAAAAAACTGTGGTACATATATACCATGGAATATTACACAGCAATTAGAAACAATGATATTGCAGCCTTTGAAGGCAAATGGATGGCTATGGAAGAGATCATGCTGAGTAAAATCAGCTTAACCCAGAGAACTAAGGATCAATTGTCTCCACTCATAGGTGGAGGTGGGGACTAGACCCTGGACAGGGAGAAATTTGGTCTATTAGCATGTGTTAAATCCAGATAAGATGTAATGTTTTACAACCTAATACTTTTTTAGAGATATTGTGGGAAGGGGAAAGGCGGGATAAGGGAGGGTAATGGGGGAGGAACTCCTGGGGGTAATTGCAATATCCAGAATATATACACATTTTATATTATTTTGTTAAAAACTTGTATGGTTGCTCAAAAATAAAAAAAATTTTAAAAATGCATTGACAATTAAAAAAAAAAAGAAATCTTGATCTTCCTTAGAAAACTTTCTGTTTGGGCTGGAGCGGTGGCTCAGCGGTTTCAGTGCTTGCCTGGCAAGCACGAGGACCCGGGTTCAAACCCCAGCACCACGTGCACAACTATGTGTTGGAGTAACGAAGGCCATGTGAAAAACTAAAAAACTAAATAAAGTTGTTTCTCTCTTTCTCTGTCTCTCTCACTGTCCCTCTCTCTTTAAAAAAAAAAAAAGAAAAAAAAAAGAAAACTTTGTGTTTTCCTGGCTTATAGTATACTTTGAGCTGGTGCTCTCATATGAGGAAAAGCCTATGTCGGGATTGGTAGTGGAGCCAAAGACAGACTTGCAGCATCTCCTCCCCACTAGTCCTGTCATAGCAAGGTCACAGTTCCTAGTTCCCTTAGATGTTTCCAGTGGATGATCTCTCTCATAAGACGCATTCTCAGGTACTCAGAAAAGCCTTCATACTTGAGGTCTCTCAGATACATTTACTTTGGTTTTAATAACTCTCTATTAGACTGAAAGTTTACTTTGCATATTTTTCCAGAAATACAATGTTTACACTTGTTCTGTGGTCCTATTCCTTGTTCAGATAGTTTTCTTTTTAAATAAATAAATAAGGGAGCCTATAGTGACTTTTTTTCTTCCATGCATGTCTTATGTCTTCATATTTAGGAATACAAAGGACAAAAAAAATTTCAGAGGCAGAATTAATGCTGAAAAGGAAAAAAAAAAAGAGGAAAACTGTCTTCTAACAGATTTCTCTTGAGGCATCAGTCAAACCCTCAGCAGAGTAGCAGAAGCCCCAATACCTATTTACTTTTGCTTAAGGATTACATTGGAGGAGACAAGGCAAACCAAAAATAAACTAGGTCACATAAAATTTCCAGTCATTCATTCTTAAAACAGAGTTAAGCCACTCTTACTCCATCAACCTATGAGAATAAAAGATAATCATCTAAAGAGAATTCCAGATAATTGAAAGTTACAAAAAGAAGTCAATGAAATAAAATTGTAGAAATTGAAAAATCAAAAACTCTAAGTAAGAATGCAATGGATGGGATTAACAGATAAGTATAACCATGAGAAGATAGGGTTACTTAACTTTAATAGATAAGATTGAGCTGGCACAGTGCTGCACACCTGTAATCTCAGTAGCTTGGGAGGATTGGGAGACTTGGCAGGAGGACTACAAGTTCAAACCCAGCCTCAGCAACGTAGTAAGGTCCTGAGCAATTTAGCAGACCCTGCCTCAAAATAAAAAATAAAAAAAAAGAGTTCTGGGGTTGTGACTCAGTGTGAAGTGGCTAAGACACCCTGTGGAAAGAACAAATAAAACAAATGGAACATAAAAAGATATAACATGGGCTGCGGTGGTGACTCAGCAGTTATGGCACTTGCCTGACATGCGCAAGTACGTGATTTCAAACCCTAACACCACATAAGCAACAAAGTTTTGGAGCAACAAAAATCACATGAAAAATTGAAAAAAAAAATTGATTCTCTCTCTCTCTCTTTTTCTCACTGCTGCTCTCTCTTAAAAAAATAGGACATGTGTAATAGGAACCTACAAAAAGAAAGTAGGGAAAAGGCAGTATATGATATGTAGCAGTAATGATTGAAAATCACTTAGTTGTAATACCCTAAGGAATCTAGTCACAGTTTATTTGTCCTGTGTATGTATTAAAAATACTTCTCCTGGGGCTGGAACGGTGGCTCAGTGATTACAGCGCTTGCCTTGCATGTGCGAGTTCGCAGGTTCGAACTCCAGCACCACGTACACAATGAAGTGTCCGAGAAACAGAACTCCGTGAGAAACTAAATAAAATTGATTCTGTCTTTCTCTCTCTCTCACTGTCACTCTCTCTCTTTAAAAAAAAAAATACCTCTCCTACTCTGTGGCTGCTTTTTCATTTTTCTAATGAAAATACTTTTAGGAGAGCAGGAGCTTTTTAATTTTTGAGTTTTATTTAATTTTTTGTTTATGAGTTTGATTTTTATATTTTATCTAAACAAATTAATAGATATATCACATTTTATGGATGGAAGGCTTAATTTATAAAGATATTTGCTTCCTCTGAATTCACCCAAAGATTTAATATACTCTCAATCAAAATCCTAGCAAAATATTTTTGGAGGAAATTGGCAAGTAGAACAAAGGAAATGACAGCAGGTCTCTCTTATAAAATATGCCTATATTAGATATAAGAAGTACGCAGTAACAATAGTGATGTGGAATCACAGACAAATGTAGCAGTGGATAACTGGGAGGGTGCAAAGGCAGGTGCAAACTCAGATGGCTGTCTGAATTACAAAAATAATTATCACCAAATGCAATGAGAAAAGAGTATCTTGTTCAACAAATGCTGTTTATTTAATTAGATAGCTATACAAAAAAATCAGCTCCCTGAAGCAGTAAAAATATTCCCTGATGAATTAAATAATTAAATCATAAAATTTGGGAAAGATAAATATCAAAATGAGGAAGCAAATAATTTCCTAAACAAGACACAAAATATGCTAACAACAAAGGAAATGTGAAAAATTAGTCTTTATTTAAGTTGAAAAAGTGTGGTCATCCAAACGAAATTTTAAGAAACTAAAAGTGAAACCAGAGAATTAAAAATACTTTTGATATATGTTAATCAAACTACTATACAGAATATATAAATAACTCTTAGAAATCAGAAAAGCAAATAAAAAATTTACTGGGGGAAAATTGGTCTAAGACTTAAGCAGGCATCTCAAAATAGAGTTTATTGAAAGAGTTAATAAACAGAAGAATAGAAGTTCAATATTATCAGTCAACAGAGAAAAATTATTAAAATTATCCACTTAACATAATGGAATAAAGTAAAAGTTAAAAAATAAGAACTAAGAGTGTGTGAAGTTGTGGACTAACTAACACTCTCACACTGCTGGTGAAGGCGTAAATTAGTTCCATCACGTTTCCTAAAGACAGGTGAGCACATTTTAAAAGTAAGCCTACAGAAAAAAAAGAAGAAAGAGAATATTAAAAACATGTTCCTGCATGTATAACAATTGATTTTGACATGTACAGTGAGTGTATGTTATCCAATGGGTAATTTTTTAAAGGCTACAATCACTACTTCATTAAAGTCAGTAAATAACTTACATGTAAATGTACAAATGTAGGAAATGTTGAAGCTTATTTATAATTGTTCTAATACTGAATTGCTGAAATATGATAAATTATTTTCACTTTTGGATATTTTTAAACTTACATTAAATTTACTTTTAAACTGATACATTAAAACAAAAAGTCATTAACAGGAGTCACATGATGTTTCAATATGTGCAAGCAAAATGCATTTAAATCAAATTAAACATACTAATCTCCTCTGATATTTAAAATTTATGTTTATGTTGAAAACATTCAAAATCCTTTATAAAACTTTTTGACTTGGATTATAGCCACACATTTTTAGTAAATATTACCATACAAGTAAAAATAAAAACAAGCTTTATTATGTCCTCTATTTTTCTTTTTGCCATTGTGGGGAGCTGGATTGTCCCCCGGGAGCCGATCAGGAGGAGGGTGAGTGCCGACGGCTGGAACCCGGGTCCCCCCTCGTCTGGGGACCCCTTCCCTCCCAGCCGGGGAAACGAGTCAACTACACGCAGCTGATGGCAGCTCAGAATCTGTTTATTATCAAGGCACACAGGTTTTTATATATGGAGGAGGGGAGACAGCCAAGGAATCAATAATCCTTCTAAGGGAGTTGCCAGGGGTTATGCAGATTTTGAGTACAGACAAACAACTAGGTAGCAACACATTCCAACCCACTCTAACTCTTTGCATAACAAAGCAGGACCTAGCAGCCCTTCCTGAAGGAACTTATGGAAATAGTAACAAGATCGCCCTAGGGCAGCTGTTGAAATAGGGGTGAAGGCTACACCCCAACAATTCCCCCTTTTTATTTTATTTGAAAGCGTCCAGGATCTGTCTTAGGTTGTGGAATGCGATAACC
>PVKS010052653.1:0-10676 GCA_004027875.1 Aplodontia rufa
AAAAAAAAAAAAAGATCTTCTGTTTTACCATGCTCCTCCCTTCTACTGAACCTGGGTGAATGCATTTCGGAGTCCGGTTCACGGCTGCCCTGGCTGAGGGGAGGGAGAGAGAGAAGTGGGGGAAGAGGGGAGGTAGTCAAGGTTAGGGACGCAGGATGGGGGCGAGTTGTTACCACATAGGGATTTTGAAGAGGAGTTGGTAGCTTGGTGAGTCTTAAATACTCGTTAAGTGCGAAATACATTCAGAAGAGCATAATATACGTGATAGAAAATTACACCCATCACGCATTTTCACAAACTGAACACCATCAGCACCTAAGTCTGGAAGCAGAAATATCCCCTCCCACGCCCAGTACTGGGGACTGAACCCAGGGGTGCTCTGTCCCCAACCCTTAAAAAAGAATTAATTTTGAGACAATCTCACTAAGTAGTCCCAGCTGACCTCAAAATTCCAATCCTCCTACCTCAACTGCCACCACACCTGGTTGGAAGCAGAACTTTTTCCAGAAACCCAGACACCCTCCACCCTGATCCCCTGTCCGGGCCACCAGCCTGGCATCTAACTACATTGGTTCATTGTGTCTGTTCTGTGCTTCAGCTAGAAGCACTCACATGTTGTGGGTTCTGTCCCAGACTTCTATCATGCAACTTTATGATTGTGTATATAGCAAGTGTATTTTTTGACATTTTATTTTTAAAATTTTTTTATTTTATTTTTTTGGCACCAGAGATTGAACCCAGGGATACTTAACTACTGAGCCCCAGCCCCAGCCCTTTGTATTTTTGTTAATTTGAGCTAGGATCTCACTAAGTGCTGAGGCTGGCTTTGAAATTGCGATCCTCCTGTCTCAGCCTCCTGAGCCACTGGGATTATAGGTGTGCTCCACCACACCCAGTTCTTAACATGTTATCATGAAAGTTTTCAAATATACAGTGAAGTTGAAAGCATTTTAAACAGTGTGCCCTCAAATTCACTATCTAAACTCTATTGGTGACACTTTACCACATTCGCTTTTCCTTGGTATAAAATCATTCTTTTACCCATTCAGTGCGTCTACTTTTTTTGTGCCTTTCAAAGTAAATTGGAAACACCAATATCCTTCCCCTAAAGACTGTAGGGTGGGGCCGGAGCAGTGGCTCACTGGTTGGAGTGCTTGCCTGGCATGCACGAGGACCTGGGTTTGAACCCCAGCACCACATACACACTTAAGTGTCAGAAAAACAAAGGCCAAATGAAAAAATAGAATGGATTCTCTCTCTCTCCACTCTCCCTCTCTAGAATTTAGCATGCATATCATTAACTAGAGTTCTAATTTTTTTGCTTACAATTTTGTCCTTTTGTTGTAAAATTTAGGAAATTCACAAATCTTAAATTCGCATTTGTTGAATTTTAATAAACATACACCTGTATGACCTCAGACCCCATCAAAATAGAGAATATTCTCATCGTCCCAGAAAGTTAATGCTCTCCTCTACCCCCCAACCCATGTTCTAATATTTTTTTATGATAGATTAGTTTTGCCTGTTGTAAAAGTTGATATATACGGAATCAAACTGTGTATGCTGTCTTGTGTAAGGCTTCTTACTCAACAGAGTGCTTTGAGATTCGTCCGTATTATTTGCGTATCGGTACATCATTCCTCCATATTGCTGTTAGAATTCTCTAGTAGATGTAGAATTCTCTTGCAGAATTCTGCATATATTTTACTTTCTCCTGTGGAGGAACCTCAGCCTTTTCCAGTTTTGGAGCTACTATGGAAAAGGTGCCTTCGACACTTTTATACAAGACTTTTGTGAGCATGCGCTTTCATTTCTCTAAGTAAGTACCGATTGAGTCGCAGAATAGTGTATGTTTCATTTTATAAAACACCGACAAATCTGTTCCCAGCGTGGTCGTATTATTTTATGAAACCACCAACAGTGAACGGGAGTTCCGGTTGCTCCCCAGCTGCGTCAACACTTGACGACGTCAGTCCTCTTCATGTTCAGGGTAGGGATGTAGCAGCAGCTCCTTACGATTTGAATTCACGTTTTCCTGGAAAGGACCCTCTTTAGTCCTTGCCGAGGCTCACAGGGCAGTGAGCAGAGGACATGCTCTGTAGGCAGAGCACAATCTGCTTAGCCGTATGTGGCAGCCCTGGACCTGGTCTCTCTGATTTTTGGGCACAATGAACAGGGGCCTTTCATCTTCATTTAATAAAAAAAATAGCATTTAAGTGGTTGAGAGTGGCCTCGAGTTCCAATCCCAGCCTCACCCCATGCCGGTTGAGTGACAAACTGCTTAACACTTCTAAGTCTCCCCCCTCAAATCTTGCTTTGTTGTGAAGATTAGATGAGATGACACATGTACATGCTTAGCATAGCGCCTGTCACAAAGCAAATACTAGTCTTGTTATTGTGTCTGATTAGAAAAATTATTTATAAAAGTTATATGTAAGTTGTACATAGTTATTGTTGACAATTTGGAAATAGATAAAAGTGGAAAGAAACATAAAGTCACCATAACCCTACCACTTAGATAACAGTAGACAACTATTATTAATGCTTGGTGCATTTTTTCTGGTATTTTCTATGTATTAAAAAAACATGATTGGCTTCATACTATGTATACAGTAGCATATTCTCTCTCCTATTCTGAACTCTGTATCGCTAACACTTCCTGTCATTGTGTGTTCTTTGAAATGTAGGTAGGATCTCACCAAATTGCCCACACTGGGCCTTGAACTTACGATCCTCCTACCTCAACCTCCTGAGTAACTGGGACTATAGGCATGTGCCACCTCACCTGCCTGGAAACTCTACTTTTACAGGCTGCATAATGTTCCAGCAATAGCTGTTCCACTTTGGAATGTGTTGCACACATGTGAGGTGATGAAGCGATCTCCTTGTTTCCATGTGCTATTCCATTATTCTTGAGGGCTTTGATAAATATTACCAACGGAAGCACCATGTTTAAAGCACCTTTCCCCTGCATGAAGTGGCACATGTCTGTAATCCCAGCTAGTTGGGAGGCTGAGGCAGTAGGATTCCAAGTTTGAGGCTAGCCTTGGAAACTAAATGTGGCCCTGTCTCAAAAAATATTAAGGGCTGGGAGTATACCTCAGTGATGGGGTGCCCCTGGGTTAAATCCCAAGTACAAAAATATTACAAATGTATATATGTATGCATATATATACACACATATATATATCTTTTCATATTTCCCTGAAAATAATGTACCTTATGTAGAACAAAAACAAAATGAGATAATCCACAAGTATGGAAGAGCAGAAGGTGAAAGCCCCCTCTCTCTTTGACGTGCAGGCTTCCAGACCTTTCCCCGTTCGTATAGAGTGATCGATGGGACTATGCTCATCTGAGGGTAACAGGGGCTCTGGAGGTTGCCCACTCCGGGTTCTAGTCCTGATTGCCCTGTACTATGCCCTGTACTAGCTGTGCAATGTCAGGCAAGTTCGTTAGCCTCACGTGTCCCGTTTTCAAAGGTCTCAGGCAGTTCTTTCTGGAGAGATTTTTTTCAGATGTCTCCGGGGCCCTCAACGTGCTCATTTCTGAATGAATCAGGCGGCCTCTTCCTGAGGCTGCATCAGGGGCGCCTCTGCCCTGTGAAGCAGAAGTCCCACTCTGCTGCTGCCCTGGAGATTCCTGGTCCACAGGCAGGGTTGGGGCCCCCAGGCTGGTGACAGGTAGACGTTGACTCACCCGGGCAACAGGGGAATTGCACAAATTGCCCATGGGAATGAGTGGCTCATGTCAAGTTGCCCAATGGGTGGGTGCCACCTGCGGGCCTCAGTCCTAGTCATCAGGTCCCTGTCAGGGAGTGTGGGAGGTGCCAGCTGGGGCTTCCTCAAAACAGATGCCACCTTCTCCAGCCTGGAAAGTCAGGCTAAGTTTTCTCACCTTGGGATGGAGGGCAGCTTGCTGGGCTCATAGGTAAAGGTGAAGCTGGTCACGGCGAGTGCCCTGCACCTCTCATAGGCCTATCCCTGGGAACTGCCAAACACCGACTGCTGCTTCCTGGAGCCCACGCCCATGGGTGCCTTCTTTGCCCGTGTGACCTTACATAAGTCAACAACGCAGGGAAAATCATCTAATGAACTAAAGGAGGCGCAGGCACCCTCTCTCCTGTTCTCTCCTCTCCAGGAGGAGAGAACGGGCCGCACGCTGCTTTATTTATTTACATATCTGCACACATCTGGCCAGCTGCGCATCGTGAGTCATTCCAGGAGAGGTGCATCAGATGGGACGGTACCCAAGGAGGAGCCGGGAAAGGGTGCTTGAATCCCGGAATCGCCTTCCTAGTGGCCTCCAGAGTCGGACTCTTCCCTTCCTCACCCCCTCCGTCTCTGTCTCTCCAGGACGAGTTTCCTCCCCAGGAAGCTCATCGTCCCTGGAACTTTCTGAACATTTACACAGGTTAATGAACAAGACTGGTCTTTGGGAGGGGAGGCTGACTCAGGTTGAGGCCTCAGAAAAACCCCACGGGCTCAGGATGCAAACTGTGGATCTCAGGCAGGTGACCTAACCCCTTCCAGCCCTGGCTTCCTCGTCTCTCCAGGTGATGCAGGGTCTCAGCGAGATCTCAGGGAGCACCGTCTTGCTGCTGGGCCTCCTCGCAAGCTGCTCCCTCCTTCAGAGTCACCATCTCCCACCCCAACCCTGGCGCCTTGGTGGGTTGAGGCCCACCTTTCTCCCAGTGTCACTTGAAGCCCCTTTCTTCAACACCTCCAGCTCAGGGCCTGGCTCAGGGCACCCACAGTCCTTCTGCTTTTCCTCCTGGGCCTCATTACAGTGGGAATTTGGGGAGCTCCATGTTTCACGTCTATCTCCTCAGGCCACGCTGGGAGCTCCAGAGTAGGGCTGGGTCTGTGGTCAGCTCCTCGTCACCATCCCCAGCCCCTGCTGCTGGACTGACACTGAGTGTGCACTGAGGACCTCAGAGGTGGCCTGTGGTGACAAAGGCCCGTGGGCTTGGCATCTCGCCAGGTTAGAGCCAGGCCTTGGAGGAGTTCAGACTGAGGTGCTCGGGGCTCTTGCCTTCTGAGCTCCCCTAGAACGACTTGGGGTTCAGTCGGTTCTCTGATGCTGTGGTCAGATTAGGGGCAGGCAGGCCCAGACAGGCCATTCTGAAGCCCAGGCCGCTGGGACGGGCGAATCCTGGGCCTCACCCACGCTGCCTCAGCCCCAGCGCACACACAGGCTGCTACACGCCTGGCCAGCGTGGCCGGCTGCTCCCCCAGGTGCTGCCACACCTCGGCCTCCATCTTTAGAGAAAGGGGGCGGTGGTGGGGAGTACGGCCTGGTCAGCCTCCTGACACACCAACACCCACGCGCGCACACACTGGTCCACCTGAGAAGACTGCACGGCAAGGCCTGGACCTCTGCTGTGGGTCTCCATGGGCCCAGAGATCCCTCTTATCTGGCTCATATGCCCAGGGGCCTGGTTGTCCATGTGTCCTGGAGAAGACCTGCGATGAGCCCTGTGTGGTTCCACGCTCCGTGTCCCAGGCCCTAGAGAAGGCTCTCTGGGCACCGCAATGAACAAAAGAGCATGAAGCCCTGTCCTTGTGCAGCTTACGGCTGGGGAGGACAGATGGCAAATGAAAAGAACAGTACCCACGCAGCAGGCTGGACGGTGACAAGGGCTGGAAAGGAGGCGAGAGATGTGGCTGTGGGCAGGGGACCCTGTGATTTCACGGACCCCGCTGAGAAGGTGACTGTACATCATCTCATGTAAACTTCTGAAGTTTAGAACTTGTTCCTACAGATATGTCTGTAGCTGAACATAGAAAATATTAGATAATTTAAAACTCTTAAGAGTTTCTTAAAAAATAACAAGTCAGGTAATTTGGTTACTGTGCGAGGCAATAAACTGAATATATATGTACACACACACATATATAAAATCACATTTGGAGTGAAAATAAACATGTCAAAAACTTACAGCTGACTGATATTTTAAAATTAAAGAATTTAACGTCAACATATTATATTCTAAACATAGGTTTCACCTATGTTTCCATCTATTATTTACCTATCAATCATCTAAATATTTGCCTATGCGTTTATCTATTTCTAAGACTACTAATTCTTTTATTTTAACAAGAGAAGGAGAAGGAGAGAATCAATTTAGTTGTTGTCCCCATTTCATGAAGGAGGGGAACGGACTCTCGGGTTACTCCACTGGGCTTGGAATCCAGGCCTCGCTCACGTGACGGGCCCTAACCTGGCACCGCAGGCTGCTCCTGCTGACACAGCCCTGCGGTCACAGCCCCTGCAGTGTAGGTTTCTGAAGAGCCGCGAGGAGGGCCGGACACTTCTCCAAGTCAGACCTGTGTGGGCTGGAAGGTCCGCCCCTGCAGAAGTCCTATTGTGCTTTCTCAAAGGGCCTCACAGAGGGTTAAGGCCCTCACATTAGTGCTAATTTGGGGCTGACTTTCCTATTCAGCCAGGGACAAAGCTGGGTGTTTGCGCAGGCCTGAGGAATGGGACCACACGCACTGCCAGGGAGCGGGCTCTGTGCCCACAGCACCTGCCCTGCCCTTGCAGGCACCTGTTTCTCACACGTACCTGGAGCTCCACTGGGATTCTGGTACTCTGCCCCCAGATCTGAGCAAGTCCTGGTCTCTGCTTCTTCCAGTGAGAGCCCTCTGGGGAGAAACAGAGGCCCCACTGGACCTTGATTCAGTTGTGAATCTCCACTGTCATGAACAAGAGCAGAGGCCAGGCTTGTAGCTCAGAGGCAGAGCATTCCACAGCTTGTATGAGGCCCTGGGTTCCATCCCCAGAACAACACAAATAAATGTTTACCCAGTGTGGTGGCGCATGCCTATAACCCCAGCAGCTCAGGAGGCTGAGGAGGGAGGATCACAAGTTCAAAGCCAGCCTCAGTAACTTAGGCCCTAAGCAATTCAGTGCTACCCTGTCTGAAAATAAAAAATAAAAAGAGCTGGGGGGATGTGGCTCAGTGGTTACGCACCCCTGGGTTCAATCCCTGGTACCAAAAAAGGAAAACAGAAAAAGAAAATAAGTCTTTGTGATAGTGAAAGACAGAAAAGAGGCAAGTATCCCGCAAAGCAGGAAGTGGGACCAGGTTTGGAGGTGCACTCTGGTAATTCCAGAGACTCAGGAGGCTGAGGCAGAAGGATCACAAGATTGAATTCAGTCTGGGCAACTTAGTGAAACCCTGTCTCAAAATAAAACATAAAAAGGGCTGCAGATTGGGGATGTGGCTCAGGGGTACAGCGCCCCGGTACAAAAGAAAAAAGAAAAAACATGGTTGGGGTGAGGCTAAACACGTTAGAGAACCCATTCCCAGTATATAAATATACAGATGTTTGAAAAGAGGAAGGCAACATCACACAACCTGCTGTTGAGCGAAAACCAAAAACCTACAAAATAACTTGCATAGTAGGGTCCCTTATAGGTTAATTTTAAAACAACCCTAAATAGGAGCATACATCCTTTGATATGACTGTAAATGTGTGTAAGAGTCTGAACAAGGAGATTTAAAAATCATTGCACTATAAATAAACCTTGTAAAATACTTTTATAAAACAGTCTGAATGAAAGCATCAAAGTGTAAATGGGAGAACAGAGGCTGGTTGCAGGGATGGAAGATGAAAGCAGACCTTCCACCTTTCACTTTCTTCTGAATTGGTGAAAATATTTCAAATGAGAGAGAGAGAGAGAGAGAGAGAGTATATATATGAGAGAAAGAAGTACTTTTTTCTGTGGTGTTGGGGATGGGACCCAGGGCCTCCTGCCTGCTACAGCTGAGTCACACCCCGTTAAAAATGAAAGAAGCACTTTTAATGAATTTCCATTTAGTGGAAATACAGTCATTTCTAGTTATTCACGGTGGTTCTCCTGTAAAGTTGCTGCAGATACTGAATCAGCAAATACTGAGGCATTGTTCCCTGGAGAAATCTGAGGTCAAGTTCCTGTGTGCTACTGGTCATGACATTTTCATCAACTGATCCATTTGCATCCTTTTTGTTTTTGTTTTTTATACTGGGGATGAACCCAGTCAGGACATGTTACCACTGAGTTACATCCCCAGTTTTTTTTATTTTTTATTCTGAGACAGGGCCCTGCTAAGTTGCTGAGGGTAGCCTCAAACTTGTGATCCTCCTGCCTCAGCCTCCCAAGTCACTGGGATTATAGGTGTGTGCCACCACACCTGTCTTAATATGTAACTTTGTGGGGCTGGAGCAGTGGTTCAGCAGTTACGGCGCTTGCCTGGCATGCGTGAGTACATGAGTTTAAATCCCAACACTCACGTACACAACTAAATGTCAGAGCAACGAAAGCCATGTGAAAAACTCAATAAAAAATTTGATTCTTTCTGTCTCTCTCTCTCACTGTCCTTCTCTCTTAAAAAAAGAAATTTAAAAAGATGTAATTTTATATTATTTTTTTTTTAGAGAGAGAGAGGGAGAGTGAGAGTCAATTTTATTTAGCTTTTCATGTGGTCTTTGTTGCTTTGACACTTCGTTGTGTACGTGGTGCTGAGGTTTGAACCCGCATCCTTGCACTTGCCAGGCAAGCGCCATAACTGCTGAGCCACCGCTCCAGCCCTCTCTCTCTCTTAAAAAATAAAAATAAATAAAATAAAATAATAAAAACATGGCTTCTGCATGCAACGAGGATCTGCAGTATAGACTAAGCTTCCTCCCACTTTCAAGTTTCAATTTGGCATTCATCGAGTGCCCTGGTGCCAGTACCAGGCCACAGGGCTGCACCTGGGGGTGTCAGCATCTGAGTGTTTCCACCTCTTTGCAGCTGCTGTGAGATCGAGGGAGCAAGGATGCCTATTAAAATGCTGGGCTCAATGCCTGGCACGCATAGGGTGCTCAAAGCAGCCCTTGTCTCCAGCGTGGTAACCCCGGGTTGGGGAGGGACTTTCTGCTCCAGAACTCCAGGCTGGCATCGCTTTCAGGTGCTCTCTTCCCCATCCGTCCCCTCTGCTATCACCTGAATGTTGAAGACTGTTGTCAATAAAATGATTTCATGCCTGGCACAGTGGTATCCATCTGTAATCCCAGCTACTTGGGAGACTGAGGCAGGAAGACTGCAAGTTCGACCCAGCCCAGGCAACTTGGTGAGGCTCTGTCTCAAACTCAGATTAAAAGACTGGGGCTGGAGCTCAGGACAGAGCACTTGCTCGGCATGCGTGAGGCACAGGGTTTCGTTCCCTCCACTGGGCTTTTGCTGCCTGGGCCTGCGCTCTGCCCGTGGGTTCCCAGAGCCTGCTCCAGAGCCCCGCTGGGTGAAGGTTAACAGTCTTCAGCTCTGGGCTCAGGGCCAGGGTGGCAGCTCGCCCAGGGCAGGGCTGCCACTTACACGCCGGGCTCTGCCTTGCTCAGCACAGGCCCTGGCACACACCAGTGCCCCGCAAATGGATTGAGCTGAAAAAATTTGGGACCCAGAGAGAGGGTTGAGCTTCTTACCTCAAACCTTCCCCAAGCTGCGTAGGGAAGCAGGGCAGAGGCCGCACGTGTCACGTGTCACGTATTCACAGAAGCAGCGAAGACCAGGAGGGGACGGGGAGGAAACTCTCCAATGAACCAAGGTGGAATGAAAGCGCCTCGAAGGTCCCCTCCCTCCCCGAGCACCAGGAAGCAGAGCAGTTGAAGGAGCTGGTTGAGGGAACAGCACTGGGATAGTAGATGTCCCTACTGTGTGAGGGCTCCGTTCTCTGCATTTTGAGCCTATTAACTAATTTAATTCTCACATCCGTCCCAGGAGATGAATTCTACTGTCCCTATCTTGCCTACAAGCAAACTGAAGCTTGGAGAAGCAGCGTAACCTGGCTAGGGCTGGTTGGCAAGGGACCCACACAGCTGCAGAGGTGGCCTCTTACCAGGGTCACTGCGGCTTGTCCCTTCAAGGTGCTGCAGGAGGTGGATGCCGCAGGCTGGGAGCAACACGGGGCTGGCCCTGGGTCCCCACTCCTTGGCTCACCTCTTCCCCAGCTTTCCGCAGCCTGCTCTGGGGGCTTTCTCAGTAGATCTCGGTCCGCATGCTTCCCCGCAGCCTCCTGCGCACGTTCCCTGGCCATGCCCTGCGCACTCCTGTCCCCAGGCCTTTCCTGCAGGTCCCTTCCTCCTTTTCATCCCTTCCCAGCACAATTTGCACCTAAGTGCTGCTTTGATGCCAGCCTTGCCCGTGAAGCTATCCCTCCTTGTCCCTGTGCCTCATGCCTTGCCTGCCTCTGGGCTTCAAAAATCAACTCTTGCTCAGCCACCCCTCCTGCCCCCGACCCCCTCATCCCACCTAGGAAATTCCCACTGTGGCAGCTGGGCTGCGTCCCTGCAGCACCCCAGATGTTGACATGCAGGAGAACAGGGAGCTGTGTCCAGCTTGGGTTCTTGTCCCCACGGCCTGTCACAAATACTAAGTGATGTAACTTGGAGGTGGAGGGAAGGGGATGGGGAGGGGGGAGGGTATAGGAAGAACTCATAGGAGTCTGGTGATTGGGAAGATGGGGGAACCATCCCAGAAGCCGATGTTATTCCTACACTAGATACCCATTTAACACATGAGTTCTTCTGGGGGAAACTGCAATAGATGAAACCCATAGTAGCTTATCTATGCGTTAGCATTACCCCTGGTTATCAAAGTTTATACACATTGATTGCTACAGTTTTGACAATGTTTCCCCCTCATCTGTATCC
>PVKS010052654.1:0-10673 GCA_004027875.1 Aplodontia rufa
GTGTGTTTGGCCTCCTCATCTGCTATTTGCTGCTCTCACATGTGTTCCTGCTATGGAACGCCATCTGACAAGTTGTGATATAGTGTGAGGCCCTTGCCAGAGGCCGAACAGGTAGAACTGCCCAGGCTTGAACTTTCACCTTCCAAAATTAAATAAACCTCTTTTCTTTACAAAAGAACCTGGTCTCATGTATTTTGCTATAGCAACATGAAACAGAGAGTGGGAGATATACATGGTGTGTGAGCACAAGGGTGGCCTGTGTGCTTTTCTCCAAGGACCCTGAACTTTGCCTGAGGCTCCCTTCAATTGTTTTTATTCCCAGCTCTCCCACTCCTCCTTCTTTCCTCCGTATAATAGAACTCCTGCTATGTTCATCAGCTTCAACTGTAGCTGCAGCTGGCTGGACTATGAGGGATGCTCTGAAGAGCTTTTATATGCTCAGGTAACTCAATCATGGTTTGTTGTCATGGATATCCAGAGACCAGCAGGACAGGCTGAGGCTCTGAGCCAGGAGGATTCCTAGCCACCATGGAAGCTGTCCAATAAAGATGAAGGATGTGTATGTACAGCATGGCTCTATAAGCAAGAAGGCTAGTCTTCCCCAGGAACTTAGGCAAAGTGAAGGGAGGGTGCCTGCAAACTTAGATAAAACCTGCAAATTACCTATTTCTTTCCATCTAGGAGGTAGATCTCCCTGTCCCTATAATCGACAGAGTATGCCATGATCTTCCAAACTTAAAAACCACCGGTCCATGAAATCTCACTTCCATTAGGATCACCTCCAGGCTTTTAAAGAAACCAATGCTCTAAGCTACCAGGAGGTTTTAGTCATTGGTTTGAGAATGTCTTGGTCATCTTTTACAACCCCTTAGGCAGTTCTACTGTGCTGCCATGGCTGAGAACCATCGTATTAAATTATCTCACATTCAGAAAAGGCAATCTCAGACAGCATCTTGGTTATTGTTAACATTCAATTATCATTTTAAGGTTAGCATCTCCAAAGCAACACTCATGAATTATCCCCAAATGCTTAATTCCGCTCCACATAGAGTCCTCCATTCACATGGAAGAAAAACAAATCTTAGTCATCTTACTCATATCCCATATTTTACCTATCAGAAAATATTAGAAGTTCTTCATTGTCAATGCATCTCTAAAGTGAACCTTTCGCATTATCTACATCTTTACCGTCTGGTCGAAATCTACACTGATTGCTCACCTGTACTATTGCACTAACCTCTTACTTCACTACCCTACGCTTGCTTTTCATTTCAATCACATTTCATAAAGCAGTGAGTCGAATCTCATAAATCCTAATAAATCACGCCTTCTGTTCCAAACCCTCCCTCCAATAGTTTCTTCTGAGTCGTATTCGTTCCTATGCGATCTACTTCTGGCTAGCACAAGAAGAAGGGATTCCCCATATTGAAGCATCTCCTTGGTTAAGAAAGTATGAAAATTCCAGGGTTAAGCAAAATTAAATAGGATTGTGGAACTCCTCAAAAACTAAAATATATTAAGGATCATCATGATATTTCCAAGGAGATGCATGCACCATCTTCTAAACTCAACAAAAAAATTTTTTTTGGAAAGTCAACACTCTCAAATATCCATTGACAATGATGTTAACCAGCTTTGTCTGCCTGTCGGAAAGGGAGTTGAACATGCCTGACAAATCCCATCAATTTGGCAGAAGTGAGGAAAAACTTTGAAGAAATTGTCCAAATTATTCACTTTTTGGCCAGATGAAGGCCAGATGGCTGGAGAAGTGGCTCAGTGGTTACGGCGCTTGCCCAGCATACGCAAGTACACAGTTCAAACCCCAGCAACCCACGTACACAACTAAGTGTCAGAGCAATGAAAGCCATGTGAAAAACTCAATAAAAGTTGATTCTCTCTGTCGCTCTCTCTCTCTCTCAGTACCAAAAAAAAAAAAAAAAGAAATCAGTTGGTTTATGAACTTTGCTGTTATTTTCCATGTGTGTAACTGACAAATGGCAAGGAATCAGTGTTTCCAAGAACAAGTACAGAGAGAATGTTTTGCATTCCTATAACTATATTCAGGACTTATACCACTTTGACAGTAGTGACACTTTGAAACCCAGAAATATCATTAAAACCCTGACATTCGGGGGCTGGAGTGGTGGGTCAGTAGTTATGGCACTTACCGGGTATTCACAATGATGTGGGTTCAAACCCCAGCACCACTTACACAACAAAGTGTCAGAGCAACAAAAACCACATGAAAATGAAATAAACTTGCTCCTCTCTCTCTCTCTCTCTCTCTCTCTCTCTCACTGTTCCTCTCTCTCTCTCTCTCTTTGAAAAAAAGAGAAAAAAAAACAAAAGCAAAAATCCCTAAGTCATGGAAAATGGTGTGTTATAATATATGATATGGATGGATGTGCTGTGAATATCGCAATCAACCCGGAAGCTTCTAGCTCCATAGCATGTGTCTCTCAAGCCTTTCTATGTTATTTGAAGACTTTGATTTGAGGTCAGTGAAGCTCAGAGTCTGGGACATAACTAGGCCCAGCTGTCTGCATTAGCTGCATTCCTGCAGCTGTCCAAATGATGCTCTTATTCTCTCCTCAAAACTCAATTTCTCTCTCTATTCCCCAGCTGAGCTCAAATAAACAGTCACTGATGACATATTTCTGCAGGTAGAATGTTTTTGTTTTGTTGTAAAGACATACAGAGATCAATAAGTTAAGCTAAACTTTGCAAGGCCAGAGGTGTTGCCATGAGAATGACATTACATTCTCTTGATAAAATACAATGACATTTGCCAGAGATAATAGAGAGCTCACGTTTCCCCATTTAACATTACAGCCAAAGAGGAAAATGCAATGCTTTGAGGAAAGAACACACTTTTTTGCTTCTTTGAGCCAATGGATTTCAGTTAAATGCCTATAAAGAAAATTAGGGGTGCTTTATACTTAATTGTAAATCAACAGATACAATTTTATTCATTATTTACTGAGGTCATTCTGCCATTTTGAACTCAAATATCATTTGCTTATACTTCCCACTATCTTTGGATAGTTAATTTCAGCACATATTGGATACACACCCTGTGTTTAAAAAAAAAATCAAATGTCTCCTCCTTTATGGCTTACTTATGCAGCATTTATATTTAGGAGATTTCCATGAATTCATCATGCTATGAGTGTTTGATGTAGAAAACCCCTTTGGGGAATAGAGGAGCAATATATGAAGTGAGGTCAATGGGTATATTCAGCAGATAGGCAATATGCATTTGAAAGAGCTCAAGAAAATATATTTGGTAACAACTGGATTACTAGGGAGAAATTTTTGCTTAGTGGAGGAGAACTGGGTCAGAGAAAAAAGTGGTCTATTCTTTATATCATAAACGTCTGCTGCATAGCAAGTAGAACTATATCCTTGGGGTAACAGCAATTAACAACAGCAAAAAGAAATTTTTCTGCTTTCCTTTAGTATGCCTTAGTCAACATGTAAAGAGAGAAAAAATTACAAATGGAATATGCAATATATGAGATGGCAAATGCTATGCAAAAAATTAAAGAAAAAAAGGAAGAGGAAGAGGTATAGCAAGTGTCTGGGCACGGTGGCTCCTGGTTGTAATCCTAGCGACTCAGGAGATTGAGGCAAGAGGATTGCAATTTCAAGACGAGTCTCAGCAACTTAGTGTGACTGTAAGCAACTTAGCAAAACACTCTGTCTCAAAATAAAAAATAAAAAGGACTGGAGATGTGGCTCAGTGGTTAAGTGCCTCTGGGTCCTGGTATCAATCACCAGTATGAGAGAGAGAGAGAAAGAGAGAGAGAGAGAGAGAGAGAAAGCGAGAGCAGAGAACGGAAATGAACACAATATTAAATAGGGAGCTACGGAAAAGGTGGCATTTGAGGAAAGACCTGAAGCAAGTGATAAGCATCCCTAGTAAATAATACCTGGGAAAAGAGATTTTGGTATGGGAAATAGCTCCTAAGATGGGAGAAGGATGGTCATGTCCAAACAGTCATAAGGAAGCTTATGGGATTGGAGTGAATGCAGGGGAGAATGGCAGGGAAATGATAGGAGGACCCAGGCTGCTGAGTAGAACTGGTATAGCTGTGCAGTGTGTGCACTATCCACAAACAATTATTGAGGGAGCAAGTTTAGGGGTGTGATGGGGCTATGGTGGCTATTACTCTGCTGACTCTCTTGCCAAGGTGTGGGCTTTATATCTGCTAAAAAAAATCAGTGCATATTCGTTATTACAAATACACTCACCTCCTATTAGTGTCAAAAACTTGACCTCAACCATGCTATTGGCTCCTGAGTCATTATAATGATCTGATTTTTAACTCTGAATAAGACGGGGACCCACTAGAAAATTTGGATCAGAAACATGACATGATCTGACTTATTGAACAAAAGCATATGTTCACTGTGTTGAGGATAAACTGGGAGTCAGGTACGATCAGAGACTGGGGAAGCAGTTAGCAAGGTAAGAGAGTAATGCAGTTAAGAGATGCTGAAGCTTTGGACCAGCCTGGTGGTACTGACTATGGTGAATGTGGTAGGATTTGGGGCACATTTTGGAAATAGAGCCAACAGATTTTTCTAATGGCTCAGACTTGAAGTAGGAGCCAAAGTGGTGGAGGATGACAACAGGTATTTGCACAGAGCATCTGGAAGGATGGTGCTTCTATTAGTGAGATGGAAGGCTCTGGAAGGAGAAGGTCTAGGGAGGGAAGTGGGACATCAGGTGGTCAAACTGAGATGCTTATTGGCCACCCAGGTAGAGAATCAAGTAGACAGCTGAGTGAGTCTGGAGGACCAGGTGGAAGCTGAGACTGCTAACATCCATTTGAGAATCACTAGAGGGAGACATCTAATTTTTCCCCAATTTTTAAAATTGGTGCACTGTACTTATACATAATAATGGGATTTGTTGTTGCATATACACACATGCACACATTATAACAATATATAATTTAGCCAATATCCCTTCCCAGCACTTATACCCCCTTATCTTCTTCTACCTGTTTCCTTTCTTCTATTGATCCCTTTGATTTTTTTAACTTTTCCAGTCTTTATTGATTATGTGGGAATTGTTTAATATCTTAGTGCAACCACTCTGGAAAGAAGTATGGTGATTCCTGTAAAAAATTAAGGATGTAACCTCCATATAATCCAGCTATCCCACTGTTAGGTATTTTCTCAAAATATCTAAAATTGGCATAGTAGGGTGAAACAGCCACAATAATGTTTGTAGTAGCACAGTTCACATTAGCCTAATTATGGAATCAGCCCAGACGCTTATCATTAGATGAGGGATTAAGACACTGTCACACACACACACACATTATGGAATTCTACTCAGTTATTAAAAAGAATGAAGTTACACCATTTTCTGGTAAATGGATGGAAATGGAGAATGTCATGCTCAGTGAAATTAGCCAAACTCAGAAACTCAAAGATCCAATGTTTTCTCTCATATGCAAAAGTTAGAGTAATAAAGGAAAGGGGAAGGGAAGGATAAGATTATACAAAGAATCATTCAAGGGGCTGGAGTGGTGGTTTGGTCGTTGCCTGAGATGCGCAAGTATTTGAGTTCAAACCCCAGCACAATGTAAACAACACAACGAAGTGTCCAAGGAAAGAAAGTCACATGAAAAACTAAATAGGGATTCTCTCTCTCTCTCTCTCTCACTGTCCCCTCTTTCTTAAAAAAAAAAAAAAGAATCATTCAAATACAAATTAATAGATTAGCTAAAGGAAGTCTAGTAGAAAGAGGAAAGAGAAGAGGAGAGGGGAGGAAGGATGTGAGGGAATGGGGTAGGAAAGGGGTGGATAAAAAGGTATATTTTGCACCTCTTAAGGGTAAAGTCACCTTTAAAGCAAATAAAGTCATATATATAGCAAGTATAGAAGGATGGAGAAGATTTGTATAAGTTCTTAGGCCTTGGAAATCGCCAATATTAAGAGAGTAGAGATCTACAATGACTAGTGCAAGAAGCTGAGAAGAAGCTGCCAATAAGATTGGAGAAAAATCGTAAATGCTTGAAGTCTTAGAAGACAAATGGAAAAAGTGTTTCAAGGAAGAATAAATTACCAGGTGTGCAAAATTTCAGCTAAGTATTTGTCAAAGATCAACCACAGGATTTAGCAATGTGGAGGTCACTGGTGATGTTGACAAAAGTTGTTTGATCTTAGTGAAGTTGAAAAGAAAAAGCCTCATCAGAATGGGTTTAAGAGTGAAGGAGAAGAGCATAATGGTGGAGGTAGAGGGTTGGCCACTTTTGAAAGGAGTTTGACTGTAAAGGGGGGAAACAAATGAGTCAGTAGCTGGAGAGGGAAGGAGATGGAGTTTTGTTTTTCAAATGAAGGAAAGAACAGAGTACTGGCATATGAATAAGGAAGATCCTATAAAGAGGAAAATTATTAATAAAGTGACAATGAAGCTGGGTGCAGTGGTGCGTGCCTGTAATCCCAGTGACTTGGGAGGCTGAGGCAGGAGGATTCAGAGTTCAAAGTCAGCCTCAGCAATTTATACAATCTATCTCAAAATAAAAATAAAGAGAGCCTAGGGATGTGACTCAGTGTTTAAGTGTCTCTGAGTTCAATCTCTGGTACCAAAATATATAAATAAATAAATAAGATAACATAGCAAATGGAAAGAAGCCTCGCTATAATGATGTTTTTGAAAAGTACGAGAGATGGGATAAAAGCACATAAGCACCAAGTTTAGTATTAGATGAAAACGTGGTTGAGTGTCCACAGTAACAGGGGAGAGGATTGGATAAACGGGCACCAATGCAGGTAAGTGAGAGTTTGAGCAATTCTCTGAGTGCTGCTATTTTCTTCATTCTGAAATAAGGACTTATGTCATCAGCTGAAATGGAGGATTAAAAAGAAGATCAGACGTGTGGGGGTGGAAGACCCACCTTACACAAGTAAAGCACAGAAAGACGCATGCTCTGAGCATTGCTTACCCCTGTTAATGACCTTGATAACCTGGCTAAGGTAGTTATTGTCAGATTTCTTCACTGCAGATTTAGTATTCCCTTTACCTTTTACACCTTCCTCTTTGGAATGCAATTGTTAGGTACAGTCACATGTAAGGAGCAGGGAATTCAGCTTGAATGTGGAGACACTGCCTAAATTATTTGGAAGTCTTCTGCATGGGAGATTTGTATTTATTCAATCAATGTATTTACATTAGGATTGCCTTTTATTTTATGCTTGGGGTTATAATCTGATACTAATTTTCTTATTTAATATTCAAGTTGCTCCAATTTTGGGAGCTCTTTCAGTTGACTCCTGTGACATCCCCATCAACATGTGGTTTGTTACTGATTTTTTTAGCATTTGGCTTTAGGTATTATAGTACGCTCTGGTTCATGTTGCACATTTCTTGTCCTAGTGCTAGAATCAGTGATTTCCTTTAGGATTCCTGGCTTCTTTTATTGGAGAATGGCATTAGAAACCAAGATCTGGATGCTAACTTTGCTATTTGCTAGCAGAAGGTGTTGCTTATAGGCACTCTCAGCAGAGCAAAAATCCTATGTGTGTTAACTGATAAACATACACATATTTAATACACATCATAATATATGTATATTTACTCTATAATACGTATGCTATAATACATACATATTTTATATAATATATATTACATTATATAATTTTATATGTAGACATTCTATAAGTAACCATCTTTATACAGGTTTAGATAAACATGAATTCATTGTGATGTCATATGGATCATTCCTGCTCCCTCTAATTGTTGATCCGTAATCTCACACCATGAGGACATATCGCAGCTAATTTTCAAAAGGATAAAAAACAAAAAGCAATACAAACTAGGAGACTCAGAGCAAAGTTACCAGAGCCAAAACCATCCTGTGTCAGCCAACAGCCAGCTGACACCCACACACAAGATGATTCAAGACCAGAGGAAATTAACCAGCTGAACTCAAATGTGGCAGGCAGCATCTTGCATGACTCCCAGTGACTCTGATATTCAAGTCCTGAGAAAACAAAGTTTTCTTGAATGTGGCCAGGACTAGTGAGTTCTTCCTAAATAAAATACAGCAAATGTGATTCAAAGTCACTCCAAGATTAGGTTGCAAATCTGTGACTTTGGTTCTGTGTGCTTTGTTTATCTCTCTCTTGTGACCCTTGCTCTGGAGCAAGCAAGCTGCTGTGTTGTGAGGGGCCATCTGGAAAGTCACTGGTGTTTCCATTCCAGTGCCAGCAAGGGTCTGACGTCAGCCAACATTCACAGACTTGATCTGGGATGTGGCTGCACCCCACATTGAACCTTCAGATGACTGCAGCCCCAGTCAATACCTTGATTTCATCATGACTTAGAGGACCAGATAAGTTGCACAAGATTTCTGACTCTTAGGAACTGTGAGATGGTCTTATGTGTTGTTTTTAATCTGTTATCATTTGGGTTAATTTTTATGTGGCAACAGATAACAAATACTTCACCTTAAATCACTAACCTGAAGAACTGAGAACCAAATTAATGCTCATTATTTTAATCCTCTGGTTTTGAGGGTGAACACTTTTGCAGTATTATGTAGCAACAGACAATTGACATAATATAAAATTTACACCCAGCTGTTTTGAGAGAGCAGCAAGAGAGGATGATATGAACAGGCAAATGGTAGACACTTTCCTCGCATCCAAGTTCAGGGATGTGGGGAAAATATTAAATTTTTAGATCTGCTTTTTATAAATAACTTTTGAAAATAAATTTCACTTTTCCATGCTTCCATCTTGCATAGAGAAACAGTCCTTAATAGCTTATGAAACTGGGTAAATCAAACATGGAGGCTATTAATTATGACAGATCAGAAAAGGAGAAAATTTCCTTACTTATACCTGACATACAATATTCACTTTTTTTCGGTGTTGCATGACAGAGGGCCAAAAGTATGTTGTGCAACCCTGTAATATAACCATGCCATATTTTAAAAATTTTACCTTTTCTAATGTTGTTTAGAGAGGTAACTTTTGATAGACAGAAGAAAATGGATATGATCTATAAATACGTAAATATTTAAGGAAAGCCTAAAATGAGTCATTGATAGGCAAATATAGATTGTATAGAATAAATAGATAGACTGACAGACATTGTTTCCATTCATAAGTACACATATATGAAAGAGTAAAATTATTCCAAGTGCAGTGGATGCTGTTGGTTTTCTGCCCAAATCTCCTTTATCCAGTCAGTGTAGACAACTCACACTCCCTTGGTTGCCATGAGTGTTGGCTGCTAAATTGTTCTAGGATGGTACTTTTTGGAACATGCCCTCTGCCATAAGGGAGTTGTCTCACTAAGGATGTTCTACATCACCACACTTGAAGTGGCTTGCAAGCATAGAAAGTGTCTGGCCCCTTGCCTCACTGTGAGATGAGCCCTGGGGTTTAACCCATGCTCCAGAGCTTAAGCATGATTAGGCTTAAGTCAGCCTCCATGGATGACCACTCCTTGCTCAGCTCCTTCCCCTGCCCCTCCTGCTTCCTTTCCACTCCACTCCCCCAACAGTTCTCCTTCTACAAATCACAGGCTTTAGAAACCCATTGAAGCTCAAAATTCCCCTCTGCTTCTAGGGAACCAGATCCAACGCCTCTGATGATTTTCATATCTTTACCGTCTTAAATTGTAATTCTACTTCCTGAATAGTGGATTTTCACTTGGATGTGTACGTGTATGCAGGTTTTGCTCCTGGACAGTTCTGCCCAGGATAAAAATACCAGGTCACCATGTTCCAGAGTCACATCAGTTGTCTATACCTTTTTTCTGCACCGACTCTCAGTCCTGAAAGGCATGCTTAGCTTGGTCTTGTCATGGACTGAAAGTGCTCAGTCAGCAGGAAATTATTTCCCAATTCATCTTGCAATGTGGCTATGTTCGACTTAGAAGTTCCTCTGGAGCCCTGTGAAAGAGAAATGCCTGGGGTCTGAGACTGGTGCTCAGGGTACCGAGGGATAATTCACATATTATTTACTGTGACATTTACCTCTGTGTCCTGCATCCTTCTGAGGCAGTGTGTTCTTAAGATCAAAATCATCAGCCTGAAAGGCATCAGCAGGGAGAGGTTTCTTAAAGGCACAATGCTCCCTTTATATTCCTTTGTTCTCTCTACTGTGCCTTTGATAATTAACTGGGTGAAAGGAGGACATAATGGGGACTCAGGGCTGATTGGAGCCTCTAACGTAATTGGAGTCACCTCCTGTGTAAAGCAACATAAATTCTAAGCGATGTCAGCTTTGAAGGACTTTCTGGAAGGTGTAAAATCTTTTGATTGTTTCCACAACAGGAGTCTAAAAGAGTACAAGGAAGTTAGTTCTTACTAAGAAAGTGTGAGAGGAGGAAGTGAATAAATATTTTTAATGTTATATTATGAAAGTGTGAAGTCAACTGTGTACGCTATGCCTGGCACCAAGAGTTGCTATTTGCCATCTTGTTAAATTAATAATCTACAGATATCAAACCCTATGGATATGATAATGGGGGAAAAGTTCTTATCAAAGAAGATAAAAAATAGAATAAGTTTTAGAAAGCTTAGAATAGGTTGAGGTTGAGGTAATCTACAAAGGGAATTAAAAATGCATTCATTTCAAACTATAGTATGGTGGGATTACAGAGGAGACATGACTTCGGGGAATGGACGAAGGCGGGGAGATCC
>PVKS010052655.1:0-10678 GCA_004027875.1 Aplodontia rufa
GGGGGCATCTGCAAAGTGGAACAAGGCCCAGAGGGAGGACGGGGCAGCTGTCCAAGCAGGGTTCCCAGAGGAGGTGACACCCAGGTGGCCTCTTTGAGGACACACGTAACAGGATTAAATCACCCTTTCTTGTGCCCCTTAGTCAAATAGCTAATAGCATGCAAATGAACAGAACACAGTCACAAAGCTAGACAGGTCGCAGGATTTCCCCAACCAGCCTCCTCCTCACAAATAAGCTGACCCCACACGCCCTGAAGGCACCAGACCATGCGCAATGTCCACCTATGAACCGCCATGCATAGAGGGCCGCTTCCTTCTCCTAAAGGCGAGAACTGCGAGCAAGGCCACTGGGGTCTGAATAGCCAGGCCTGGCATCCAGGCCACAATGCCTGGCCCAGAATCCCACCTACCCCACCATCCTGCCTGCCTCCATCCTGGGCTCTTCATGTCCATGCCCTGTTCCAATCTAGAACCAGAAACCTGTCACACAAACACAGTGATGTCCCCGTCTTAGTCCTTCCTGATGCTACTACAAAATGTTCAGGGTTGGGGCCTTCACTGCTCACAGTTCTGGAGAGAAGAAAGCCCAAGACGAAGACCCCAGCAGAGTCAGTATCTACTGAGGGCTGCTGTCTGTTCCAAGATGGAGCTTTTACACTGCATCCTCTTGTGGTGCAAGAATGGAGCAGAAGACTGTTGTTGGAGTGGAACTGAGAAACTGGTCACCTCATAAAGGCCCCACCTTCTAACCCTGCTGCGCTGGGAAATTCAGTTTAAAAATAGAGTTCACAGGAATCTCACTCAAACCATAGCATCCCAACCCCAGGATGGGCACATCCACTGTTCCTCAGAACAGGCATCGCCTGTGAATGCTTTGCCAAGAGGCTGCCGGGCCAAGAACCCGTGAGCCAGCCCGGAAGGTCCACACACAGCTCCCACCACAGCTCCCCGGGGGCAGAGCTGCCAACCACAAGACTTGCACATCCAGCCTGGTGGACCCCTTGGGCATCACCCTCTGGCTTCATACTGTTCCTTGGCTGTGGGTTCCTTCTTGCATTCTTTTCTCCCAGTGCTTAATGATGAATTAAATTCTTTTCATTTTTTTCCTGATGCAAAATAACAACAACCCGGAAAGAGAAAAAACAAAACTTCCCAGCTGATAGAGACTCCTAACTTGTGCAGTAAGTCCTTTCAAAACATATTCAAAGTCAGCAAAACAAGAGGGGCAGCTGGAGCAGCTGTGCCGGGAGCAGCAGCCTTGTGGCGGAGGGTGGGGTAGGCGGAGCTGGCCCACAGGCCAGGGCTGCCATTAGAGCTGTGTGGCCTGCAGCTCATCCTCGTGGTGTTTGGAATCTCAGTTCCCCCACCTGCAGAATGGCAATGAGTGTGCCTAGCTGCCGGGTGGGAGGAAGCAGAGGGCCATGTGGGGCACGGCAGCCCCTCGGGGACAGGACCCACCTGTGCTCACTAGCGAGTCCAAGTGAATGGGCCACGCATCCCAGCTTGGAGTTAGGAGCACATCAGAGACCAACCCCTCTTATCCAAAGGGGGCATGCACCAAGACCCCCAGCAGAAGCCTGAACCATCAGACAGTACCAAGCCCTACAGCGCATGTTCCTGTCCTTACGTACCTACGCTGAAGTTTAATTTATAAATTGGGTGCACTAACAGATTAACAAGCACAACTCATAATAAAGTAAACAATTAGAACAATATGTCAGAATAAACATTATCTGAGTGTGTGTTCCTTCTCCCCCACAACAGTAACTGTGTTAACCAAGACAGCAGCTGGGAGGCTGATGGCCGGACGGTGGGGGTAGCATATACTGTGTGGATACAGTGGACAAAGGGAGAATTCACGTCCCAGGCCAGATGTGGGGACAGAGGATGAGGTTTCATCATGCTACTCAGTATGGTGGTAGATTAAAAACTTATAAGTTGTTTATTTGTGGAATTTTCTATTTATTAATTTTAGGCTGCAGTTAACCACAGGTAACTGAAACTGCAGAAGGCCAAAGCAGAGACAAGGGGACGACTACTGTATTTGTCTTCTTGATTTTTCAAATAGGCAACTGGAGCCTTGACGAGGTTCAGGAATGAGCCCAAAACCACAAAAGTGGTAAGGGTCAGTCCGAAGCCCCTGCTCCAAAGCCAGCAATCTTTCTATCTCAACACATCCTCAACCACCGCTCAAGGTTCCTTTGTTCATTGGCCTTAAAGGAGCCTGGAAGGACCCCAGATGTCATTTCTTTGCCCTCTGATACCTCATCCTTTTAGCTTTGTGCAGCAAGGACCAGGACTCCTGGGGACTCAGGGCAGCATGGTGCCTGGAACTTGCTTCCAATGTCCATCTCTAAGGCTACCGCCCTGGGGAGACCCCTCCCAACGCCTGTGTGCCTTTCAGTGGAGAAGGGTCCAAGCTCTCCTTGGGAGACTCTGACAAGTCTGGGGTGTGAATGGCACGGAGCACTGACTGTTCCCACCAACTCCCAGAAGCTCCAGGACCAGGACGAGGTATTTAGCTTCCTCGTGCCCTGTCTCCTTCATTCATAGAAAGGAAGTAGGATAGGACCAAGTTGCTACGATCTTGTGCAAATTAAAGAAATGCCATGGGTGCATGGCTTACTGCAGAACCGATTGGGTGCTGTGTACGCATGATTTGTGCACGGAAGCGTTAAACACCACCAATCCTTCACTCCGCCACTCGCTGTGATCCTGAGCCAGCCCTGAAAAGGAGCCCCATTTCCTCTTGTGGAAGAGGAGAATGATGATTGCACACACTTTGCCCACTTCAGAGTCGTTACGATAATGACATTGAGTGATGTCTGGTGACGGCTCTTCTAGATTCGGTCATTTGTTCATCCATTTGTCAGACATCCGCTGAAAGCCTTCTGTGCGTCTGTCACTGTTGGGTACTAGGGACATAGGAGTGGAGGCCTGTCAGATGCTAATCCCTGAAAGGCCTGGGGGAGGAGGCTCATGCAGGACGGGGAGCAGGTGCCTGCTAAGGGAGGGATGAGCCGTCAGGCTGGGACCCTGTGTCCCATGAGAGACATCATCTCTGGTGACCTCTGAGCACCCAGCAGAGGCCCACACCCATGCAGACCCTTCAAGAAGGAGTCCATCACTTTCTGAATGAGCCTGGGAGCCGTGAGCAGAAGCCCCACACTCTGCACAGCTAATCTGCAGTCCTCCTATGGGGTTGAGAGAGAGGAAGCTTGGAGCTGGCGATGCCAGAGGAAACCCCAACCAAAGGGCTCATGGAGCAGAAAGGGTGCTTCGTGGACCTTGGGGGAGAGGCTTAGTGGAAGGGGTGGGTTTTATAGCTAAAAAACTGCATTTCATCACCAGCCCTGTGATTTGAGCAGCTGTTGGATGAAGCAATGAGACCTCACCTGGCTGCACCTCTACCCTCGTGTGCCCGTGGGTGAATCTCACCTCCTGCATCCATGTTCCTGCCAAGCTCTGAGATGCACGGAAAGGGTCCTGCTTGGTTCCTGGCTCAGGAAAACGACTCAGTACATGGTCACCAACACCGGTGACAATATTCACGATAAGAACAAAGACTGAGTCTTTTGACATTCACACTAACAGGGCCCCACAGCTCATGTGAGAGCAGAGTGTGAATCAGCCGACATCTGGGCCAGCCGCACCAGGGCCCTGGCCAGCGTCTCCTGGCGGTTCCGTGCCTCAGGCTTGGGGAAAAGTGGAATCAGAAATTCCTCTGAGAAGCTTCGCTTTGTTTCACTTCCAGGAAACACTGCCTGGCAGGCATCTGGGACGGACTCGTCAGTGCAGGGAGGCCAAGAAGTCCGGGTTCGGGCCCCTGCAGGCTCCCTCCTCCTGCAAGAAGGGCCTGACCACAGTGGGCACACCAGTGACAGCTGCTCCTCTTGGGCACCCTTCTGGAAGACCCCATCGCACATCGGCACTTTGTTTTAACTGAGGACTTAGCCTGATCGCCCAAATCTCATGATCCAAACTCCTCCAAAACTCACAAAGAGGCCAGCATCTCCCTAAATCCCTCTAATGTCAGAAGTAGCAAACCGCAGCCCAAGGTCCAAATAAAAACCGTTGCCTGGTTTTGTAAATGAAGTTTTATTGGCACACAGCCACATCCAGTTCTTTCCTGGTGGCCTGTGGCTGCTTTCACACCACAATGGCAGAATTGAACTGGTGGTGCTGACAGAGAGAAACCCACGGAGCCCAAGACACTTGCCACCTGGCCCTTTCAGAGCTGTGCTAGGCCCTGCTCTACGTGAGCAGGGGACAAGCATAGGGCTCTCCCCCACAGCGGGAACTCTGTCCCTGCTGGCACTAGTGACCCGGGCTGGCTTGCTGGGCTCCTTCAGGTGCCGGTGATGAAACCTGGGTGTCTGTTGTTTCTGTTTGTGAAGTGGCACCGCAGCCCTTGCCCCAGTGAGTTCTTACATCAGTCTCATGAAGGTGCCCGGCTCCTTAGTTTGCAACTGAAAAACAAGCGACCTGTATGGAGTCACCTGCAGGGCCAGCGTGGGGGTGGAGGACCAGAGGTCCCTATTCGCAATCTGCATCTCTGAGCAGCAGGCTGCAGGTCATCTCCAGAGTCTCTGTGCAGGGAGATGGTTCTGGAGGACCCCTGGGGCTCTACGCTGACATTCCCACCTGAGGGGCCCTGAGCAAAGCAATAGAACTGGGTCCTAACTCAGAACTCAGAACAGCAATGGCTACTGTTGCTAAGCCCATCAGGACCCCAGACACAGGCAGGAGAGAATAGCCTGGAGTCAGAGGAAAAGGCAAGAGCAGAATCAGAGGGAGCAGCAGGCCTGGGGCTGTCCCTCCTCTCCAGAGCTTTGTCCGGGGTCCTGGCTAAGCTCCCAGACACAGGTGAGGCCAGTGCTTGTAGAAGTGTCGTGTTGCAGGCGAGTTTCTGAGGAACGCCATGAACACTAGAAATCTGTTCCTTCACAGCTCAGGAGGCCCCAGCCCCCAAATAAGGTGCCAGCAGAGCCACACTCCCTCCTACATCTCTGGGGAGGAGCCCTCTCTATCCTTCCAGCTTCTGGTGGCTTTAGGGTTCCTTGGTTTGCAGCAGCATTGCCCCAATCTCTGCCTCTGCCTTCACAGGGCCTTCTTCTCTGTGTCCCTTTCTGTCTAAGGACTCTAGTCCTCAGGTCTGTGGCCCATCCCAGCCCAGCAGCATCTCATCTTGAGCCTTTGTTCAATAATCCCAAAGTCCTTACTTCCACATAAGTTCACATTCTGAAGTTCAGAGTGGATGTGAATTATTTGGCGGTCACTCTCCACTACATTGTTTCGGATTTCCTCCTCTTTGCTCCAGAAGAGTCATTAAACCTTCAGAGGCTGTGACGTGAATCTGTGCCGTGTGGCAAGAAACTGTCCCAGATGTGTAAGGAGTGGTTGGATTTACAGTGTCCTGGCCCTGGCCTGTGCATCGAACATCCTGGGATTCTAGAATGAAGGTCCCCATCGCACCTGCCCAGGTGAGCATGCAGTGCACACACACAGGTCATCCTTGCCCTATCTGGCACCACAGTGCACCACCCAGCTTGGCTCACACGTGTTTAACTGGAGCACCCTGCAGACGGCATGCTCCTGGGACACAGGAACCAAGGCTTGGCCAGCTCTCTTCTGACCTGCCAGCTGTGCCTAGATCTGGACGTCCTCAGCAAACATCCGCCAGCCTGGTGCAGACCACGCTCCAGACGAGGCACCTCCTCAGTCACACCCTTCCCTTGGCCTCGCACACGGTGAGCCATGCCACAACCTCCGGTGGCTTCTCAGGGTTGGCCTCGCCCAGGGAAGGGGCTGGGTCTCCAAAAACTCTCTTGTTGAAGCACACTTTTAGAAGAATTCATGCTCTTGCTGTACGCAAAAGGAGGATTCGAACAATGTGTTTCCATTTGGCTACTTACAACTTTTGGATGACTTTGGAGTCACTCAGAATCGAAAGGGCAAAATGCACATCTATAAACAGAACAAGCACTTAAAGCCCCTGAGTCACCGGAGAGAAAGGGCAGAGACAGTGGGATTGAGACAAGTCAATAAGATGTTCCGGAGATACTGACGTGCCCTGCGATGAGGACAGAGCGTCCACTTCTCCTGTTCTTCTGCAACCTCAAGTGCACTGGGGTGGCAGTTCTCCTGGGGTTAGGCACTCAGCTTCAGAGCTGCGGACGTCTCTGGGTTGCTCAGGGTGTCCATTCACAACTGGGAGACCATGGCGAGCCAGGCTGCTGCAGCAGTTCTGCAAGTGCATCCCATCACCTCTGGTCTAGCCTGTCAGGGACTCCACAGTGACATCAGTCCTGAGCACGGAGCACAGCCCCTCGGTAGCCAGTCTCTGCCTCTGCGGGGCCCACTGACAGTTCTCAGCACAGACCCTGATAGTACTGCCCTGTGCCCTTGACCCCACAGCCAGGCTGCCCACAGCCTTCTCATCTGCCCACCTGCTCAGTTTTCCAGGGCCCGCTCAGTTCTCTGTGCCCCACTGGTGATGCAGGAGTTCAGTGGTTTTAAGATGGGGCCAGATTCTCTCTCCTGCTGGCAAATGAAATTTGGGCTCACTGAGATCTCTGCAGTCAAAATAGCCCGTTTCCCAGTTAACATTGAGGATCTGGGCTGACTGCAGGTTTCTACAGCTGAAATAGTTTTAGCAGCTCCCCAGCTCGAGCGCTGCCTTGAAGCTCTTGGTGTAGAAGAACACCCCAGGAATTCAGTGCCAATCTTCTGGGTTCTTGCTTTGCAAATCTGAAGAATAAAATCCAAGGACCATCATGGAAGGGAAGAGGAAAAGGAGCAGGATTTATTTAAGGAAGGAGAGCAGAGTCTCCGCAAGGCAGAGGGGTACCTGGAAGCAGGATGCCGTCTTATGTGCGTTAGGCCAGGGGTTATACTAGTTTGGGTTTGAGCCTTGATTAAGATTCTTGTAAAACAGGCATTGTGAAAAGCACCAACATCATTGGCTAAACTCTATGTAAAACAGGCATTGAAACTGAGCACCAAAGCTATTGGTTAAAATCTATGCAAGCAGGTGGCAACTCTTTCCTAGTTCCCATCTGGGTCCACCTGGACTTCTTAGTTTTCCTACCTCTGGGACAAAGGAGTTGCTCCCACAGGTGAGCCTCATGGTCTTTTGCATTTGAAGGCCCTGAGCATGCCCATTAACAGCTCTCTAGGGTTAGCTTCTAGGTGTGGTTGAATGGGGCCCATTGTCCTGACTACCTAGCCATTTTACTATCTCTCCTAATCTCTATCACTGGGTCCCCCTGCCCCAGCTGGACTTGCTTATCTGTGTTCCCCACCAGACAGCAAAAGTCTCCTGAGAGCCACGCTGGGGCTCATTTCTCCCCAAGCTCCACTCCTAGTACATTTTCCCTACCTTTGAAACTTTGCACTGATAGCTTATTTCCAGATTCATTCAACTAGCTTTCCATTGGTTTGCAGAGACAAAGACTAAACCAGTCTAGAACTTTCAGTGACTAGTGACATACCTCTCCCACCAGTGAGTGATAAGGGCAGAGCCAAGCACTGTGTCTTCTGGTCCCCGGCACGGCAAACAAAGGGATCAAGGCTGTGGCCAGCTTGCTGAATGCAGACCTTCCTCCTCCACCATGCACCCTGTGCTTTCGTCCACTCGTCTTTGACCAAATTCCCCACCCCTCCAGCTGAGGCCAGGGATTCCCAACGGCCCATTCCTGCCTTGAAGGAGCCCTTGGTCATCGAGGAGACACACATTCAGGCAGCCAAAATAAACTACAGAAGTCACACCCTTCATCAGTCTCTCTGAGGGCCTCATCACAAATAGCAGTAACTGCCAGAGCAGCTACTTTCCCTTGATGATGGGTACTGTACCCAAGATGCCCAAGAAGCATGAGGTGAGTGTATAAACAAAGAACGAGCGGCTTCCAGAGGAAGATGGCGGAAGGAATGGGCATTGGATTCACCTCCTCCTCCAATACCCAACCAAGTGGGGCAAACCCTCAAGAGCAAATTTGCCGTCGACAACCACCTAATGGCAGGAACAAGGAAAAGGACTGCCAAGACAAGCGAGGGACTTGGGTTTGGCAAGAGAATGTGTGATTCCTAACCCCACCTTAACCATTCGAAGCCTTTCCAAGGAAGCAAATCAATGCTGGGAATCCTCACAATCTCCTACAATGTCTGGGCTATGGGGGTGGAACAGGAAAAGCAATGATAAGACCCCCAAGAGAAGTTCCTGTACGCCACAGTATTAGGACGTCAAAATGAGATGTACTTACACTAAAAAACTCTTCATCTGAAATTCAAATTTAGCTGGGCATCCTGTGTTTTATCAGGCAGTCAGGGCACTGTGCTGAGTTAGAGTACGGATCAGATGCCATGGGAGAGAGCCCACGCCCTCAGCTGGATGAAAGGAGCCCCAGAACCCTCAAGGTCAGAACAAGGGTGCTTCTTTCTTATTGCAATGAGCCTGAGCAGAAAGCACCTCTGCTACCCCTCACTCTGCACAAACTTAGACTAAAAAAATCTGATGGAGGGCAGCACATAATCTTCAATGAGAGCTCAAAGTATTTTAAGGGTTGCCTGAGAGTATATATCATGCATCTTCTTGTATTATCCCCAAGTGATTATCATGTTCAGGTGATGCCACTTCACACATAACTTTATTTCCATTTCTCCCAACCCACTCTTTATGTCCTGCCTTCATAATTTAACCTATACATATTTCATTCACCCCAAACACAGTGTTTTCTGTGCAAACAGCTCGTTGTCACTGACAGACTGAAATAAGAAGACACCTTCTCTGTTAGCCTGTGTCATCACTGTTTCTGATACTCTTCATTCCTTCAGGTTGCCCTCCATATCTCATTTTTTGTTTTACTCAAAGGACTTTCTTCAAAACTTCCTAAAATATCAGTGTGATGATGACAAATCCTAAAAAATCTTGGATTTTTAGGTTTAAAATTAACTTTATTTCCCCCTTCACATTTGGAAAATGCTTGCTCCGGGTTTGCCATGCAGGTTGGACGTGTTTTCCTTCAGAGCTTTAAAGATGTAGCTCCACTGCCTTGCCACTTACATTGTTTCCAGTGAGAAATCTGCTGTCTTCTGTATCTTTGCTCCTTCCTATGTAAATGTGCTTTTTTCCCTCTGGTCCCTTATCTACATTCTCTTTATGAGGTTGGATCTGCTGGATTATGAGGTACATTGACTAACCGTGACCATATTTCCTATTTATTTAGCTTCTTGGTCTTGTAGGTTTACAGTTTTTATAGAAAATGGAAAAATTAGAGTCATTACTTGAATGTCTTTCCTGACCCCACCCTACTCCCTTTTTAAGAGCTTCAATTACACTTGTTAAGCCACTTGAGCACTAGAATTACTGTTGTTGTTGTTGTTGTTGTTTCTGTATGTTTAATCTTGAGTGATTTTTTGTTCCTATGTCTTTAAATTTTTTACTATTTTCTTTTTCAATGCCTAATTTCCTTTTAATCTAATCCAGTGTGTTTTTCATTTCTAGGAGTTTCATTTGAGTTACTTATGTTTCAATTTTTTGACATATGGAATATAGTTATTATAAATAACCAATTTAGTGTCCTTTACTGCTAAATATAAAGTCAATGTAAGTTCTGGGTCAGTTTTGATAGATGATTATAGATACATACATAGATGATAGATAGATAGATATAGATGATATATAGATGATAGATAGATAGATATAGATGATAGATAGATATAGATGATAGATTAGATAGATAGATAGATAGATAGATGATAGATAGATGGATAATAGATAGATAGAGACAGATTATTCTCCTCATGATGGGTCACATTTTCCTACTTCTTTACATCTGGTAATCTGTGGTTAGATATCAGATGTTGTGAATTTTACTTTGTTGGTTGTTTTTTTTTTCTTTTTACTTTCTATAAATATTCTTGTACTTTCTTGGCAAAACTTGAGATTGACATTAAGTTACTTGGAAACAGCCTTTTCAGATCTTGTTTTATGACTTATTAAGTGGATCTGGAATAGTGCTCAATCTAAGACTAATTATTCCCCACTCCAGAAACAAGAACTTTCTGCAACTCCCACCAATGCCCCATGAGTTGTGAGTTTTCCAGTTTGGCTGGTGGGAACAGGCATTATTCCTGGCTCTGTGCAAGTGTATTTGGAAACAACTTCAAGTTGCTTCCTCAGATGTTATGTGTTGACCAATGCCCTGCTGTGTGCTCAGGGAGGAACTTCTGCAGTTTTGTGGACTTCATTCTGTGTGATTCCCTCTTCTTGGGTGCTCTATCCTGCAAACTCTAGCCATCTTGCTTTTCCCAGACTCTCAGCTCCTTGCCTTCAACTCAGCAAGCCAGCCTGGCTCTGTCTGGGTTCCCCTTCCTTATTGTGAAGCCTGGAGACTGTGAAAGGAATAAGTAATCTGGGGCAATCCTAGGGTTCAGGCACTTGGTTCCAACTTCTCAAGGACCTGGAAATTTGTTGTCTAATGCTTTTAAATCTATAATTTCATGTCTTTGCCTGATTTTTATTTTTTAATTTTCTGATTGTTTCAGGCAGAGGGTAGATCCAGTCCCTGGAACTCCATCTTGAATGGAAGAAGAAGTATCAAGAGAAAATTTTGGTCTGTTTTGGGGATTAATGGTATAATTTACATATTACAAAATAAGCCATTTTGTCTCCAGAAAG
>PVKS010052656.1:0-10669 GCA_004027875.1 Aplodontia rufa
TGTGTGTGAGTGTGCATGCGTGTGTGTGTGCGTGTATGCACGTGTGCATGCGTGTGTGCGAGCGTGTGTGTGTGGCAGGGGGTGCACAAACGCAGAGACAGACAGACTCCAATGCAGGCAAGTTCATGGCTGGACTCTTGAAGCCAGGGAAGACACTTAGCAGCTAAGGCTGCTTCACTCACCTGTCTCATAAGGTGTCTCACTCATTTGATAATGTGCCCCAGGAAGCTGGAGGGCCTTGTTTTTTTATTTTATTTTTTAGTTTTGGTTCTAGGGATTGAACCCAGTAGTACACATCCCCAGGCTTTTTTTTTTTTTTTTTTGAGAGAGGGACAGAGAGAGAGAGAATTAATTTTATTTAGTTTTTCTTGTGACTTTTGTTGCTCCAACACTTAGTTGTGTACGCAGTGCTGGGGTGTAAACCCACGTCCTCATGCATGCCAGGCAAGTGCCATAACCGCTGAGCCACTGCTCCAGTCCCTCCCCAGCCCTTTAATTTTTTTATTTTGACACAGGATCTCACTACGTTGCTTAGGGCCTCACTAAGTTGTGGAGGCTGGCCTTGAACTTGCGACTCTCCTGCTTCAGCCTCCTGAGTTGCTGGGATTACAGGTGTGCACCACTGTGTTTGGTAGAAACTGAAGTATCTTAATAGGGATTTTCTCTTAAAAAAATAAATTCATCCCAATTTATTTATATTATTATCTCTGATTTTACAACAGAGATTGCTATTGTTAAAGATATTAAAATCATACACATATATAAAACTACTTATCAGAGAAGAAAATCCTTAATTATACCTTTTAGAGCAGAGGTTAGCAAACTGTAGTTGCTGGGACAAAATGAGATTGGGTTTTGTATTTTTATATTTTTTAAGATTGGGGATTGAACAAAGAGGTGCTCTACCACTTTGATATATATCTAGCCTTTCTTTCTTATTTATTTATGTACTGGGGATTGTGCCTCAGGGGCACTTAACCACTGAGCAACACCCCCAGCCCTTTTTATTTATTTATATTTTTAGTTTTGGGGCAAGGTCTCGTTAAGTTGCCCAGGGTGGCCTCTGACCTGCGATCCTTCTATCTCAGCCTCCATAGTCGCTGGGATTACAGGAACGCACCATTGCATCCAGTTTATATTTTTAAATGTTTGAGGGTGGGGGAAGTCTAAAAAAGGAGAACATTTTGTGGTACATGAAAATTGCATGAAATTTCAATTTTAACAGCCCATAAATAGGGGCTGGGGCAGCGGCTCAGCAGTTAAAGCGCTTGGCTGGCATACGCAGGGACCCAGGTTTGAATCCCCAGCACCACGTATGCAACTAAATGTCAGAAAAAACAAAGTCTGGATGAAAAAATAAATAAAAGTGAGTCTCTTTCTTAAAAATAAAAAAGTTGAAAAAATAAATAAAAGTGAGTCTCTCTCTTAAAAATAAAGTGTCCAGAAATAGGGACTCAGCAGGTAAAGCGCTTGCCTGGCATGTTTGAGGACCCAGGTTCAAACCCCAGCACCACATACACAGTTAAGTGTCTGAAAAAGAAAAACCAGATGAATAAATAAAATTGCTTTTCTCTCTCTTCAAAAAGGTGCACAAATCAAGTTTTATTGGAACAGTGTCACACACTTCATTTAGTGGCCTCTGAGGCTGCGTCTGCAGTGACCGAGTAGTTGAAACGTCCTTACATCTGGCAAAACAAAGTATTTACTACTTGACCAGGTTTTGAATCAGTTTGCTGACTCTTAAGCTGGAATTATCTATTGTTTATAGGTTGACATTTATTTCCTCTGATCCATTCAAATTATTGTTTATTAGCATTACAGAAAATATACATTCTGTGGATTATCTTTCATAACTTTCTTGTTTTTCTCTTTTTTCATGACATAGAAATATTTTCTGGGCATCTTTCCCTATCAGCATATAAATTTAGGTCTAATATTTTTTACGAGCTTTTAGAATCCATTATATGGATTATTATGGAGTCAAAAATGTCTGTGTTGTTGGCCACTCTGGTTGTGTTCTCCTGTTTGTATTATAAGACAACCACTATTGTTATGCTAAAACATGCCTTGTGTATTTTCCCAATTTATGTTTCTGCGGCATAATTGGAATTGTTCGGTCAGAGGATAGGAACATGTATAGTTTTAAGAGCTCCTGCCAAATTATCCTCCAAACAAAGGTGGTGCCAGATTTCTCCCTCACTCCTTTAAAAATGGGAGTGTGTTTGTGCGTCCTCTTGGGCTGCAGCGTTAAAACGTCTCAGCTTGTAGAGCAACCTGGTAATTAATCCTCGTTTAATCACCCCGAGGGACAATTTGTGGCAGATGAATAGCAAGGAAACACAGAGTGTGGAAGTCAGTCTTTATTTTTTTTTTGTAAAAGGGTTTGAACCCAGCAGTGCTTCACCACTGAGTTACGTTCCCAGCCCTTTTTCTTTCTTTCTAAGTTGCTGAGGCTGGCCTTGAACTTGTCTTCCTGCAGTAGCCTCCCAAGTTGCTGGGATTATAGTTGTGCACCACCACCCCCAGCCTTCAGTCATTTTTTTCTCCAAATAATTTTTTTTTATCTTTAATCCTGAAAATGATACCCACATTTTGTTGAAAGGTTATCATCCATCCCATTGCCTTCATAGTTTGAGGGCGGTGAGAGGAAAGAAAACCAAATGAATTTCTTGTTGTTTGGTCCTTTGGTTCAAAAGGTCCCATGGTTATCCGTTGACCTTGCCATTCATGAGTGCCCCAGAGGGATTTCCCTGTGTAGTGAGGGCCTGTTCCCTATGGGAATGCTCCCCAGGTTGCAGAGCTTGCTGCGATCAGAGGGACAGAGGGACTCGACCTGCCTGTGTATGCGACAGTCATTGGGGGGTCGATCTCAGGGGAGAAATGTGTGTTTCTAGCCAGCGTCAGAAAAGCCTCTTTGAATCTCTCATAAGAGCTTATGTGGGGCAGGATAGCAGAGTGGCCAAAGGAATGGGCTTTAAAGACAGATTGTTGGAATACAGGCGTGGCTCCTGCTTACCGGCTGAAAGGTGCTGGGCAAACTTCAACTTTCTTTCCTTTTTTTTTTTTAAGAAGGAGAGAGAATCAATTTGATTTAGTTTTTCACGTGGCTTTCATTGCTCTGACACTCCGTTGTGTACGGGGTGCTGGGGTTTGAACCCGCGTCCTCGCACGTGCCAGGCAAGCGGCATAACCACCAAGCCACCACTCCAGCTCCAAGACTCAACCTTTCTGAGCCTGGCTTTAGTCATCAGTGCAATGGGATAATAGTACCTGTCTGATGAGGTGTTTTGAGGGGTAAATAGGCTGAAGCGTGATGTGCATCTTCAACTATGTGCACTGGGCCTGGCTTGCTGGACCTTTGGTTTCAGAAGGGTTCAGTGGAAACAGGGATGGATGAGGAATAGGAAGATGTGTTCAGGGCCTTAAGAATTGTGGGTCCTATGACAGATAAAAAGCCACTGCACCATGAGCTGAAGCCTTTCCTTGCTTAAATGGGAGTGACGGCTCTTGGATCATGGTCTAAGGTCTGAAGAGAAATCGTGCATAACGGTTGAAGATTTTAGGGCAATTTTTCTTTTTTTAATTTTTTTTCAAAAAGTTGATTGTGACCATTATGTGAAGCTTTTTTTTTTTTTTTAAAGAAAAAATGTGCTTACGTTATTTGAAAATCACTTATTGCTCCACTGTCCTTGGGCAAGATGAGGAGGCATGGAATGTTTGGGAATATATGTTAAAACTGAACAATCCACATTGACACATGTCATTCTTCATGAAAGCTTAGCGAACATTTTTCCAGTCTGAAAAATAAGTGAACGCATCGTTACTGATTTATGCACGATAGTTAAAATGTTACACTTAGCCCGTTCACTGCAGTGTTGTGAAGTATGGGCATACACAGTGATCTGTGTCCTATCCAGTGCGTGGTCCTCAGGGTCACTGAGTGACGAGCTTCTGGTTGGTCCTTGTGGGCTAGACAGATGGCGCAGGTTGGCTTGGCCGCAGTTTACCGCCAATGAGAATTCCGGGCGGGAGACTTGCAGTGCCCCGAACAAATAGGCATTCAAGCCACCACTGGTGACCACACTGCTGGGATTTACCTTTCAAGCAGACTAACGAATAGGCTTGTACCATGCAATAATTATGCAGTGCAAGATTATAAACCAAATTTTGGACTGAAAAAAATTTAAAAAATCAGGTGTAACAGTTATTACATCAAATATGATAGCATGGACCTCTCCCCCACATAGGAATGGGACTTCCTACAGGTCTCTAGGTACACATTGCATGTCATACCCTCACCTGGGGCAATTTGCACTTCCGGTGAAAGGGACTCAGGTGGGACTGGTTTATGGAAACAGTTGGCTAACTGTAAGAGGAAGATAACTTTCCGACGGGGCCCCTGGGGTCAGCACACAAGAAGGGACCTCTTTTGGGTCCTGCATCCTACCAACTGGATCTGGAAAACTCATGTCCAGGACAAGACTCCTCCCACTCATGGAAGCAGCACATGTCCTTCACCCGAGCCAGGGGTTCTTAGTTCCACTCTGAACAGTCCTTCAGCTGAAGTCCTCTCTTCTGAGGCATGAGAAAGAAGGGTCTTCATCCAGTACTTGTACCTGAGGTCACAGTCCAGCAACTCCTGAGACTAGATCAGGCCTGTGTGTGGATTTCGTCAGTGTTGCATAGGATTTGAATTTTTGAACTCATTGTTAACATTTGAGTTTGTATAACATTGCCAATTTGGGCTTTCTCTGGGAAACCGACTCTATCTGGCAACTCTGTTCTTGTGTTTCTTCTTTTAGATGGAATATGTATGCTCAACTTTTCCACAGTCCCCACCATTCCCTGCTGTCTTACACCCAGCCTGCCTTTTCCGTTGACAGAGGGGTTGGCCTCAGTAGACATCTGATTTTTGTGACTACCGATTTGAAAGAAACTGATGAGTGAGTGTAGATGCCTAGAAGGATAACACCTGTGGCAGACTGGAATAAAGTCACTGCGTGGCAGGGACAGCTATGCGGAGCAGCATCGACCCTGTGTGGGAGATGGTGTGGGGAAGGAGCTAACCCTACTCCCTCCTGGCTTCCTGCATGTACCACTTCCTGTCACGCTGAAGACAATTTTCCGTAGCACGTCTTTTATTTTCCACTTTTTCAACGTAAGGACATTTGGAGGCACAGTTCACATAAGTAGCAGGTATTGGAGTCAGAATTTGAACCCAGGTCTTTGGGGCTCCAAAGGGTCAGTTCTTTAACCAAACGAGGCTGTTACTTCTGGCATTTTGACTCTGTGGGTCTAAATGTAAAACTGTGCCTTGCAGAAAACAGTCTTGTGTTCTTGGTGGGGATGAGCTTCGGCTACCCACCGTCTGCGAGGGACATAAGAAGCCCTGGACTAGTTGGTTTCTTTGGGGCTGGAATCTTCAAGGTCCTGTCAAATCAGATGGTGCCATGTGCAGCTAGCCATTTCCCGTCTGTAGGAGGCCACTGGTTTTCTTATCAGATCTCCTCTATTACAGGGAAGCCCCATTCGGCCTGTTAATAACTTTGGGGTTCAGTTGGGGCTTCCTAAGGAAACTTTAGAGAGGCTTTTGCATAATGTTTCCTAGAGGAAAACACAGGGAGGAAGTTTCCAGCATCCCTTCTGCAGTGAATGAGGTGGCTGTTGTCTGACTTTGGAGCTGTGCTTCTCCATGTGTGCTTCCCAACCCCTGAGCAGTCTGGGTGTCACCGTGACGAAGCAGACGCAAGCACATTTGTCCCGCGGAAGGCGGTAATGAGAGCATGATTCAGTTTTATGTATGGTAAACTATTTGGCGATGCAGAAACTGGCTCCATTATGTGTACGTAGAACACCCAGAGTGGATGCTCCAACGTGGGGGACTCAAGAATTGGGCCTCCAGGGGACTTATTAAGAGAATGCATGTGTTTTCTTCCTTCACCCACTCCATGAAATTACTCCAGTGGCATAATTTCTCAAAGTCTTCTGTTCCACAATCAGGCACCCAGGAGCACCCCTCCTTGTTTGTATCCTTTATGATTGGGCCTTTGGCATTTCCCCAGCAACGTATCAAATCGTTTGGCAATGGTAGTGGCAGGTTTCTTTCATCTTTACGAAGCCCAAAATTTGGGGACAGTAGGCTACTGGAGAATGTCTGCTTCCTCTTGGACCGGGAATATGTGGAGCCATGGGAAGGGAACATCGTACACTTACTGGGTTCTTGGCATAGAATAGCTAATAGATGTGTCCAAGCACTAGGGATTTATTGTTTTCTAAATCCTGGCGTGTTCATTTCTTATTTTAAATCAATTTTGATCAAATTGTAGGATTAATAAATGCGCAGTATACACAAACTGAAAAATTCATCAACGTTAAGTGATTTGGAAATAAAGGAGATAGAATAACTCTGTTAGCCAAAGACGAGTCCTCCTAGCATTAAGGAGTGATTTCCTTCTAGTTTTTGCTTTTCATATGATTTCCCATAATTGTCTTCATTGCTATAACAAATTGCCAGAAATTGAGTGACTGGGCTGGAGCGGTGGCTCAGCGGTTTCAGCGCTTGCCCGGCAAGCACGAGGACCCGGGTTCAAACCCCAGCACCACGTACACATCTGAGTGTTGGAGCAACGAAGGCCATGTGAAAAACTAAATAAAGTTGTTTCCCTTTTTCTCTGTCTCTCTCACTGTCCCTCTCTCTTTAAAAAAAAAAAGATATAGAATATTAGCAGAATTCTCAAAATAGCACAATCTTCCTCTTTCTGACTATTTCTTCTCTTTCTTTAAAAAAATAAATAAAATAGAAATTAAGTGACTTTTAAAAAAGATCAGGAATTCATCCACTTTGATTTCTGGAGGTTAAAGGTCCAAACTCTAGCTGTGAGCAGACTGGGTCCCCCCACAGGGTCCGAGGACCAGGGTCTCCCAGGCCTCCCTCCCAGCTGCTCCTGGCAGCCCTTGGTGTCCTTGGCCGGTGGATCCGTCACTCACATCACAGCCTCCCATCATGTGACCTTGTCCCCGTGCCTTCTGTCTGTCTTTGTAAGGACTGGTCATTGGATGGAGGCCAATCCTAGTCCAGGATGATCTCATTTCAAGGTCCTTAACTAATGACATCTGCAAAGACATTTTTCCCCCAACAAGACCACTCTTGAGGTTCCATCTTTTTGGTGGCGGATGTATCTTTCCTGCCTCGTTTGGGGGAGGTCACACTATGCTCAACCCGCTATCGCAATTATGATAATACAGTCTATGCAGTTTTGTTCTGAGCTGTTATGCCTGGTAACTGCTTTCGAGATGTGCTGTTTGTAAGACCAAGGAGGCACAGGATGACCGGGCCTACACTTTGGGGCAACTTTGAGAAAAATTCACTTAACTTCATTTTTCCATTTTTTTTTCTTTTTTCTTTCTTCCATTTTTTTCTTTTTTATTTGTTGATACTGGGGATTGAACCCAGGGGTGCTCTACCACTGAGCCTCATCCCCAGCCCTTTTTTTATTTTTGATACAGATTTTACTAAATTGCTTAGGGCCTTGCTAAGTTGCTTAGACTGGCCTTGAACTTGCAATCCTCCTGCCTCAGCCTCCTGAGTTGCTGGGTTACAGGTGTGCACCAGCCCCCAACTATAGCCTACTTTTAGTGCATTTTCTGTTTTTCATTCTGCCCTAGGATTAATTACTTCATCTTGTTTTGTTCCATATCTCGTTTCTTCATTTCCTCTTCACTCCCACCTGGAAAAAGACCTGGTACCCAGCAGAAATCCTGATAAAATTTATCCATTGAGCTTGATATCCCAGTGACTTGGGAGGCTGAGGCAGGAGGATCGCAAATTCAAAGCCAGCCTCAGCAACTTAGTGAGGCTGTAAGCAACTTAGAGAGATTCTGTGTGAACATACAAAGTAAAAGGGACTGGGGGTGTGGCTCAGTGGTTAAGTGTCCCTGGGTTCAAAAAAAAAAGGATTATCCATTGAATGAATAAATGGATGGAGGACATAAAGCCCAGAAGTCATAAGGGAAGATGGGTATTTTGACATGAATAACTTCAAAGTTGTCAAAATTGAAAGACATAGTGAGAAAATTATTTGGATCGCCTGTGATATACAGAGGACTATTTTTTTTTTAAATATGAAAAGAACTCAAGCTAATAAGAAAAACATCGTGAAACAACTCATAAGGAAATTGGGCAAAGGATCTCAGGAGGCAGATGTGGGAGATCTTATGCTTGTTCTGATTAAGGTGTTTTCTTCATGTGTTTATTTGTGGGTTGAATCTACATAGCTATTAGACGGTGTAGCATGGTGAACTTCATGTTCATAGCTCTGTGATCTATGCCATCTCCTTTCCTGTAAAACTGTAATCATGTTTCAGGTTAAGCGTGGTTCACTTCCGTTAAGATTTAAAAACCTCTTAAGCTTCCTTCAGATTGAGAATTGCCCATGGATATAAGCAAGATCGATAGTTATGATAGCTAGGATCCTAGAGAGCACAAGAAAGCAATCACAAAACTCCTACACCTACAACCTCAGCAAACTCACTTGTGCATCATGAGACCTGTGCATTTGGACAGCCGCGTGTGTGTGTCTCATCTTGTCACCGTGACTTAGGAGTGTGCTCCTGGCATTCAGTGGGCTGTGGCCGGGGCTATTAAACATTGGTAGTCAGACCCTGCCGCAGTCCCATGGGAGCTTCTGACCTAGGGAGAAGCATGAGAGAGTGCGGAGAGGACTGGAGGCCTTTGGGAGGCGTGCGGTGCATCTTGGGTTTGGAAACCTGATTACCCTCTCTGGACCGTGGTCCCTGATCTGTAAGTTGAGGGAGACCGTAAGTCTGGACAGGGCGGTTGCTGGGCATTACTGTAGGCAACTGAGCAGTTTTGGAGGAGAAGGAAATCAAGAGAAGAGAATTTCTTCATGCAGCCCCCTGGCAAGGAAGCAGAACGCTCCATTCCCTCTGGGACATGCAGTTAGAAGGTCCCTGGCCAGCGCTCCCACGCTGCAGGTCCCTTGGTTCGTCCCTGAACCTGGGCCTGCTGGTTCCAGCTGCGGCCACGATTATGCAAGTCACTTTCATAAGCACAAGCGTGAGGAGAAAGAAATACTGCTGCTTCTGTCGAAATGAAACTCAGTGCTTGGAAGTAACTCAGAAACGCATGTGAAAAACACACAGAAAAAAACACCAGTTCAATTCATTTTTAGGCAACACAGCTATAAAAGATTAGAGATGCAGCAGAAATTGTAAAAGGATTTTGATTTGACAGCGTCTTTAATTTCTGACAGTGCTCTAAAAATACAACAAGCCCTGAACTGGAAATTGCAGTGTGTGCATTATAGATGTGTTCTATGCATGAAATGCAAGAGAGTCTGATCGGTAACTTCATATGCAAAACCCTCTCCCTGGTACACAATGGGGATGCATAGTTATATATGTCAAGAGAAAAAATGTAGAAAGATTTAAGATTATATAGTGACTCGTTAATGCAAAAGTTACTGGTGTCCCTACAGCCATTCTTGATTTCTTCCTTAGAAATAGAACTTTCCATTTATTATCTCGCATAAAACCTAAGAGTGGAGTCAAGATTTTCCAGCCCTCATCTCTCCTAGGAATTGCTATTTAAGTAAGTTCTAGTCAAAGGGATATGTGAATGCACTGTGTGCAACTTCTGGAAAGAAAACACTCTTCAAGGGAAAGAATGTGCTTTTTTATCCCTGCTTTATCTCCCACTGGGGTGTGGTTGTGATAGTTGGAGCTCAGGCAGCTACATTGAACAATGAGATCGAAGCCTGGTGTGGAGAAAAACAGAAAAGAGAGGCAGTGTCCAGGTCCCCAGGGGCCATCGAGACCCTGTGGTAGCTTTGAACTGCGTAACTTCAGGCTCTATTGATGTGAGAGAGAAATGGCTTTCTGTCTTATTTAAGACACGATTATTTTGGGGACTTCAATTGTTTATGGATGAATTTCATCCCAACTCCTTTTTTTTTTTTTTAAAAAGAGAAGGACAGTGAGAGAGAGAGGGAGGGAGAGAGAATCAATTTTTATTGAGTTTTTCACATGGCTTTCTTAGCTCTGACACTTAGTTTTGTACGTGGGTTGCTGGGGTTTGAACCTGCGTACTTGCACATGGCAGGCAAGTGCTGTAACCACCGAGCCACCGCTCCAGCTCCCCCAGCTCCTTTTAAAAACATTAATCAACTACAGAGGTCAATTACATTAGATAAAGACTCTCTTATACCGGGTACTGAGCTTGGGCCAAAAATTAAATTAGATTACTTCAACAGATTTGTAGAGCTTTCTTTTCTGACAGTAGGTCTGTACACTGTGTACTCAGTGGTTGAGACTCTGAAGTCATTCTTTCAGCTTTTGAAGCACCAGCTAAGGATAAGTGTGCAGTTTGGGGTTGGCATGATTTCGTACAAACCTCGACTTTTCATAGGGTATTAGAGGAAATTTAAAATTTGCAGAGTCAGTATTAAAAGACCCCCCCCCCCATGCACCCAGCTTCTCTGTGAGTCTGCGCCTTTATCTACTGAGGGACATTTCAGGACAGTCATCCCTGATGTCATTTCTCCATGTGAGAGAGCACCTTGCTGTTTCGGGCTGCATTTAACAGTGCTTACTTTAGGATTAAAGGGTGTGGATGAAGGTCAACAGTTAACCCCTTTGATAGCCCCTATCA
>PVKS010052657.1:0-10693 GCA_004027875.1 Aplodontia rufa
TAGATCATATATTGGTTCATAAAGACAATCTCAGCAAATACAAGAAAGTTGACATTATCCCGTGTGTCCTCTCAGACCACAACGCTATAACCTTAGCAATCAACAGCGATAATCATAACAGAAAACACACATATTATTGGAGATTGAATAATACCCTATTAAATGAGGAATGGATCCAAGAAGACATGAAAGAAATAATCTACCTTTCTTTTTTCAAAGTGCAAGAGAGAGAGAACAAATTTATTTAGTTTTTCATGTGGCTTTCATTGCTGGGGTACTTCACTGTGTACATGGTGCTGGGATTCGAACCCACATCCTCATGCATGCCAGGCAAGTGGCATAACTGCCGAGACACCGCTTGGGTCCCTGTTCCTTCCTTTCTTGGTAGCAAATTCCCTAGCAGATTCCTGAGGAACACAATAAGATAGGTAAAATTTGAGGAGCCTTCAGGATCTAAGAAAGTATCCTTATTCTACCTTAACTCTTTTTTGTCTGTTTTGATTTAGTTTTTTCTTCCCTAACTTATAATTAATTTTTTGACCAGATATTGAATTTGATTGTATTGGGAATTATTTCCCTCAAAAATGTGAGGGTGTACACCATTGACTGTTGGTCTTGAGAACCCTGAAGCAATTCTGGTTTCTCAGATTGAATGGAACTTGATTTGGTCTTTTTTTTCCTTCCTCTAAGGAAGCTTTATGACTTTGTTTTCTATGTCCTTGATATTCTAAAATTTCATAATGATGTGCCTTGCTATTGATCTATTTTTCAATTTACTGTTCTGTGTACTTGATACTTTCATCTACTGACAACCTAGAAACTTTCTCCTTTTAATTCTAGAAAACTGGCTTTCCTTTCTCTATTTCCTATTATTTGTTTGTTGACCCTTCCTAATTTTCTTCTGAATTTTTCTCCTATTTCCTCAAAATTTCTGCCAAACTTCCTATTGAAATTTTTATTTCTTCTATCCCATTTTAATTTCAAAGCACACTTTCTTGATCTGTGTGTCTTTTTTATACCCTCTTGTTATTGTTCAGTGACCTCTTTTCTGAGGAGACCGATGAGTAGCTTCTAAAATTCAGCTTCCTCTAAGTGGCCCTTTCGTATTGTTTGAGTTTTCTTCTTCTTTTACTTCTTGGTACCAGGGATTGAACCCAGGGGTGCTTAACCACTGAGCCACATCTCCAGCTCTTTTTACTTTTTATTTTGAGGCAGGGTCTTGCTAAATTGCTTAGTTCCTCACGAAGTTGCTGAGGCTGGCTTTGAACTTGCCATCCTCCCGAGTCCCTGGGATTACAGGCGAGCATTACCATGCTTGGCTTGTTTCAGTTTTCTTGATGAAATTTTCCCTTGGTTGTTGGGTTCAGCTGCCTGCCCATGGCAGCGGTGAAACCATGTCTTGCACATTTTCAACCGTGGGCTGTTGTTGGCTATTTTGCAAGAGGCTTGTTGGAGACCCCTGAGAGGCATATTTCATGAAGACTGTAAGTTTGGTTGACAGAGTTCCAGACAGGGCTACTGCAAGTCCATCCCAGATCTTTGTGAAAATTAGGAAAAGGCACCTTCTCTGTGGCGGGGGAGGGGGGCAACTCTGCAGGAGCTATGACCATCAGATGGTGGCTTCTGGAAAACAAGGGTCCACACTGCACCAGGGCGTGTGACTGGAGAGAGGAGCCAGATTGCAGCCCAGTCACTCCTTGAGCCAGGTGCCCCAGGCAGGGCTAACCACACTCACCTGCCCTTGGTGGCTGTGGGTCTAGGAGCTGGTAGAGGAAGAGGGCAGAGCATGTAGAACTTCCCTTCAGAGCCCCTGTCTTTGGCACAACTCCAGCTGTGTTTAGATTCCCCATCCTGGAGCTCTCTTGGTTATCTAATTTTCAGAGAATAAACTCCAAAGGACAGTTTCCAGGAAGCCACGGGCATTTGAGAGTTAGCTGGTTAAATTGATTGTGGGCCCCTCTCTTTAAAGTCCCGCCTTCCTTCCATATCCTGCAGGGCCAGGTGCCCCCAGTCCTGGATCTTCAGGAGCTTCTGCTTTGCGAGGTAGGTTGCTCCCAGCTTCCCCTCCGCTGGCTTGGAATTCCGTCTTCTTGACCCCTCTAACTCGTCACCGCTCTTTCTTCCTTGCTATCTACTCATCTGTCTATCTTTTTATTTTATTTTTTAGAAAACGGGTTATTGAAGTATGATTGACAGGGAAAGAGCTTTATGGATACAATGTGTGTGGCTGAATGAGTTTCCAGCGAGTGTACACCTGTGAAACAACGGTCACTGTCAGAGACAAATCCGTCACCTTCCAAATTTCTTCCTACCCAATGTATGTATGCATGTATATATTTATTCTTGAGGTAAAAGCACTAAACGTAGGGCTGGAGTAGTGGCTCAGCAGTTACGGCTCTTGCCCGACATGCCAAAGAACCCGGGTTCAAACCCTAGCACCATGTACAAAACTAAGTGTCAGAGCAATGAAAAACTAAATAAAATTGATTCTCCCTGTCCCTCTCTCTCTCTTAAAAAACAAACAAACAAAACACTAAGCATAAGATCTACTCTGTTACAAAAGTTTAAGTATACAAGACAGCACTGTTAGCTCCATGTGCTGGGTGTACAGTAGACCTCCGGAAATTATTGATTTTGAGAAACTGAAATTTTGTGCCCTTTGACCATCACCTCCCCTCTACCCTCTTTCGCAGACCCTGGAATTCACTATCTGCTTCTCTGAGTTTGATTATTTTAGATTTCATGTATAGGTAAGATCATAAAGTGTTTTTCTTTCATGCTTAGCTTACTTCACTCAGCATAATGTCCTGCAGGTCCATCCATGTTGTTGCAAATGGCAGAATTTCCTTCTTTTGCAGGGCTGACTAATGTTTCATTGTATGTGAACACCCATTATCCTTTTCCATTCTCTAATTGATAGACATTTAGGCTGTTTCAGTATCTTAGCAATTTTTCTGTACTTTTAAAGTGTCCCCTACCATCTTACTGAGATTTCTTGAGAAATCATAGTTTTAAATATTTTTAGTCTGCTTGTTTTAGCCAGAAATTGTTATTTTAAGGGCTCCTCATTTTAGCAGTTTTTCGGTACAAGTTGTGTATAAAATGACTTTATGACTTTGTTCTCGATAGTTTCTTTCCTTAAATTTGTACTTTTCCTTCTTTCTTTCTTTTTTTTTTTTTGGCATTGTCATAGTGATAAATCCCTCTTTCGAGTGAACGTACACGTGGACAGTTGTACTGTCAGATGCAGCATTGTTAATCATGCCAAGCATGTTAGACCACACATTCAGTGCTGATGCCATAATTTTCTTGCAAATTTGGAAGATCTGGCCAAGTTGCTGATTTTTGTACTTTCCTCGAATGATCTGGACTTTTGACTTAGCAACCTGGAGACAAACTCTTCCTTCTAGTAGGTGAAGGTACATTGAAATGCCTTTTATGGCTTTTGCTAGGTAAGAAGCCCAAAAGGACTGAACTTTATTTTGGCCTGAAGCAGCAAGATTTCTGATATTTTATTGGAGCACTTGATCACTCTGCAGGAAAAATGCTGGAGTAAAAGGCTCATTTGGTGTTCACAGCTGACAGAGTGAAATCCAGGGAGCCAAATATCGTACAGTGATTGAGACTTACGTTCTGCTGAAACCCTCCCCCTGACATGGCTAACTTCCGTGTTCCAAAACTAGGCTCTGGTGTCGTCTTTTGGGGAGCATTCCTTTATTACCAGCCCCTTCCCTTCTAGGTTGATCTGTGCATATTGTCCATCATTCACAAGAATATCTTTCCCCCTAAACAATGTGAATAAATCCTAATTCTTTGACTCCCTTCAAATGTAGCAGTCCTATTATCAGAGCATCCTTCTTTCCAACAGTTACATTACTTGACATCTAGCAAGGCTGCAGCTTTCCTGAGGTGGCTCTAGTCCTAACACTGTACACACTGTAATTACTGATTGAAAGAATTGAGTGTTTTCAAACTTCTAGACAATATGCTTATATCTTAGTAAGGGCTGTTTCTACAAATGCCTGAGAGAGGAATGGTGAGTGAGAGAGAGAGAGAGAGAGAGAATGAAATTTTATTTAGTTTCTCATGTGGCTTTTGTTGGTTTGACACATTGTTGTGTACATGGTGCTGGGATTTGAACTCGAGACCTTGTGCATGCCAGGTGAGCGCTTTAATCGCTGAGCCACCGCTCCAGCCCTCAATAATTCTTTATCTGCAGAAGCCTTCATTTCAAGTTCCTTTAGTAAGAGCACCCAATCATTACTGTCTCTGTCTTGATTATGTTCACTGTTCACCTACTTCCTGGATTTGTTGGGACAGTCAGAAAAGATGATCTACTTAAAAACACTTTGTTCATGGGAATGTGCTATTGACACATTAGGGATTATCTTTGCCACACATTCTTTTATTTGTCCCACGCAAGAAAAAAAGATTTGATGGAGTAGAAAATGACATTTAATCTGGAAAGAAGATCTACAATTAATTGATCTTTAGATACAAATTGAATGCAAGTCACCTATTTATCAGCATTTATCTTTCTTCCATTTTTTTCTCCTGTGGGCTTAAGAGTTTTCACTATTACCTGTTTTTTAACCCCAGAATAATTTCTTAGCTTTTATTTTTTGTAGCACTGGGACTGGAACCCAAAACATTGTACATGATAGGCAAGTACTATCATGTACTGAGCTACACCCCAGCACTCCCCCTAAATATTAATAAAAAATTCAATGTTATGTGTGCTCAGTCCAAAGTAAAAATTTTATTCATTTTGCACCTACAATTTATTTTTCCGTTCTCCTATTGATGGGCATTTGGGGCTTCCATTTTTGGTTATTTAGGAATGAAGCTGCTTTGCGGACTCACATTTGCATAGGTCTTTTAGTACGCAACGTACTCATTTCTCTCGGATATCAGCCTGGGAAGAGAATTTCTGGACAGGAATCAGGCAGATGTTTGTTTCTCTGTGATAGATGTTGACCATTTTCAGAGCGGAAGGCACGAGAGTTCTAGTTGCTCTATAATCTCGTCATTTGATGTCATCACCTGAATTTTAGCCTGTTGAAGAAGTGTAGAGTTACCTGTGGCTTTAGTGTGGATGTTCCTGGTGAGTAGCGAGGGAGAGCGCCTTTCCACATACAGTTGGCTGTTTGATATTGTTTTCTTTTGTGAGCTGCCTGTTTAAATGTTTGTTTCACCTGCTGTTTTGTTTTGTTTCGTTTGGTACCAGGGATTGAACCCAAGGGTGCTTAACCACTGAACCACATCCCCAGCCATTTTTTATATTTTATTTTGAGACAGCACTAAGTTGCTCAGATCCTCACTAAGTTTTGAACTTGCGATCCTCCTGCCCCATGCTCCTGAGTCACTGGGATTACAGGCCTGCGCCTCCATGCCCAGAACAGCTGTTGTTTTCTGAATATGAATCCTTTGCCTCCAAGTGGGCTGTAGTTTCATTCCCTTCATGGTGTTTTTTGATGTGAAGTCCTTATTTTTTTTTAAAAAAGCCTGATTTACCATTTGTTTTTCTTTTATGTTGGAGAGCTTTCTGTGTCTTAAGATCATTGCCTACCCTGAGGTCACTGTCAGAAATTTTGTTATTTTAACTTTCACATTCAATTCTAAAACCCATCTCAAGGGACTGGAGCAGTGGCTCAGTGGTGGATCGCTTGCCTAGCATTTGCAAGGACCCGGGTTCAAACCCAGCACCACATATATAACTAAGTGTCTGAGAAACTAAAACCAGATGGAAAAAATAAAATGATGCTTTCTCTTTCTCAAAAAAAAAAAAAATCCATCTTAAACCAGTAAATGTAATCCCTGCAACTCGGGAGGTTGAGACAGGAGGACCATGAGTTGGAGATTCAGCAACTTAGCAAGACCCTGTCTCAAAAAAAAAAAAAAAAATTCCATCTTGAATTTTTGGTGCCCAGAGCGTTGTCAATATAAAGCCGTGTAATGTGTGCTATCTCCCTCAAAGATTGTGGTCTTCACATTTATTACTTTATCTGAATTTGGCTATTTTAAGTCAACTTGGGCTCCAAGTTTGGAAAAGCTATAAAGATGTTTTGGGGGAAAGAAGCTTTTTTTCTTCAGTCATCTCTCTCTCTCTCTCTTTATTTTTTGTTTCTGGGGATTGAAACCAGAGGTGCTTAAACATTGAGCCATATTCCCAGCCCTTTCTTTTTTTCAATAAACTTGTTTTTTCTTTTTTGAGAGAGTGAGAGTGAGATATAGAGAGAGCAATAATTTAATTTTTTCATCTGGTTTTTGTTTTTCCTCCACTTTATTGTGTATGTGGTGCTGGGAATTAAAATTGGGTCGTCTCATAAGTCAGGCAAGCACTCTACCACAGAGTGATCTCTCCAGCGCCCCAGGCTCGCGCTCTCTCTCTCTCTCTCTCTCTCTATATATATATATATATATATATATATATACATATACATATAAAATCAATCTTTATATAGTTTTTCATGTGGCTTTCGTTGCTCCAACACTTCATTGTGTATGCGGTGCTGGGGTTTGAACCCATGTACTTGCCCATGCCAAGCAAGTGCCGTAACCACTGAGCGTCTGCTCCAGACCCCTTTTTTTATATTTTAATTTTTGAGACAGCAGCTCATTAAATTGCTTAGGGCCTCATTAAGTTGCTGAGACTGGCTTTGAACTTGTGATCCTCTTGGCTCAGCCTCCTGAGCTGCTGGGATTACAGGCGTGCACCACCATGCCTGGACCTTAGATTATATCTCCTAAGTGTCCATTTTTGAATCTTTTTCCAGTTCTCTTCTTGGGCACTTCAATTTTACAAGTATGATGCCAGTAAGCAAAAATTATAAACTACTTAAAAGTTGGAGGAAAACCAGAAATGGGATTTTCTCTTCCAAAGCAAAAATTGCAACAAAGTCAAAGAGGACTTTATTCAAGGTTGACGCAGGTCAGCTGAAGAAAGGGTCAGTAGGGTTCTCAACGATGGGGTGAACAAGTGGAAAAGTACTTGAAAATGTCAGGCCACCTGTGTTAACTGCCCTTCTCCTAGGGAAGAATAAATTCTCATCTTTAACACAGAAGGCAGTTTTGCAACGTCGAGTAAGACGTCCACTGAAGTTATGCTTCTAGGTTCCCCCAGGAACTGAGGGATAGGGTCTCCATCTCCTTTGTTGGCTACGTTTCAAGGAGGTGGCTCCCAGGTGTTGGAGAGACAGTCCTGCGTTGTAAAGCTGGCAAGAGGCTTTTACAAAGACATATCTCTCAAAGGATATCAAAAGAAAATTTAAAAGGACATGTTTTCTAAAATTAATGCTCTAAGGAAAGAGAGGTCAGGGGTCTAAAGGCAGGAGGAAGTTTATCTGCAGTTTAGTCAAGATGAGAAGTAAATTAAGGCCTTAGTCACCATCTTTTCTGAGGCATAGTGGAGATGTCATTAAAAAACTCAAGCTAGAGTTGCTAACTGCTCCTTGTCTGCCGACCTGTTGGTTGAATTTTGCAAGAGAGCCACATTGGCCAGTGCCAGGACCTTACTTTGCTTAGAGGCCGGACAGGAGTTTGCTTAGTGGCCAGACAGGATGTAAGCCTGAGCTTCTCAGAAACGGGAGTAACTTGAAACTGCTAGTTGCTGCCAGATGGTGGGCATGAGTTTGGCACTGTCTTCCACTGGGTGCACAAGGGAGACACTTAGACCCTACTTGGTGCAGTCATTGGAGTTAGGACTGTGGCCTATTGGTTGCTCTGTGGAAGTTTATGCCTTTCTCCGAAGTCCTACCGCAGACCTCATCTGAACTGGTCACAAGAACCACACCCAGGGGGATATTAGGAGTATAGCTGACTCTGTCATTTTTCCTTTTTCACTCCATTTTGTCTCCTGCACTTCTGCCTTCAGATATTGTTACCTCTCTCACCTCCTCCCTTGGAGGCCTCAGAAAGTTTCACCTCCTGACTGAAAGAGGTTGTGACTATAGGGGATTTGCCCATCAACTGGTTTAGAAAGAATCAGCTGGTGTAAAGAGGAAGATAAAAAGGGATCAAAGAGAGGAAGCAAAAGAGCTGACTCTGGCTGTGCTGGGTGCCTGGAGCCAGCATGCTGTCTGGGTAGAGGAGGTGGAGATACTTTACCCAGCTTTGATCGTGTTTCCTCCATACTCCGGAGGAATCCATTCTGGAAATAGGCCCTAATTTATTTTAATTTTTTAAAAATGTTCAAATTATATTGTTATATTTTGTGAATGTAGGAATATGTAACAAATCCTATCATGTACAACTTTAAGCACCAATAAATTATATGGGGAAACCAACTTGGTGATGCATGCCTGTAATCCCAGAGGCTCAGGAGGCTGCAGCAGGAGGATCACAAGTTCAATGCCTCAGCAACATAGCAAAGCCCTAAGCAACCTAGCAAGACCCTGTCTCAAAGTAAAAAGATAAAAAGGGCTGGGGATGCTGCTCAGTAGTTAAGTGCCCATCAAGGTTCAATCCCTGATACAAAAAAGGGGGAAAAATACGGGGGAAAGAAAACGGCCACCAAATCCCAAATCCAAACAGTTTCCTGCAGTTTTTAGGAGTGACAGAAATAAAATTGTCTCAAGTGACTGTCATCAGAAAGAATGGCGCTGGTGCATCTGCTTGGCTCCAGGGGTGGGGTGAAAAGGAATGTCAGAGCTAAAGCCTCTTTTCTGGGCTTCCTTTTCCAGTCTCATTCGTTAGCTTGCCTTGTCACCTGGGTTTAGTACTCTTTCATTGGGGGGAGTGTGGGTGTGTGTGGGTGTGTGCGTGCGCGTGCATGTGTGCCCATTTTTGACATAACAGTACAAAAGAGTGATGCGTAATGTCGAAAAAAGCACAGTACAGGCTGGAGCAGTGGCTCAGTGGTTAAGGGACTTGCCTGGCATATGTGAGGATGTGGGTTCGAATCCCAGCACCGTGTACACAGCAAAGTGTCGGAGTAACAAAAGCCACATGAAAAACTAAATAAAGTTGATTCTCTCTTTATCACTGTCCCTCTCTCTTTAAAAAAAAAAAAAAAAGAAAAGGAAAAAGCACAGTAACAGCAAATTAACACCCAAAAACCCTTTCTCTCTGATAGAAAATTGGTCCATATTACCCAAGCATTGGAAGTGGGCCACCAAATTTAAAGTCCTCATCTTGGTAACAGAAAGCTTGGGTTTTATCCTTGCTTTGTCCCTTCTGGCTTTGTGACCTTAGAAAAATCACTGAAACTTTCTAAGCTCTTCCTTAAAATGAAATCACATGTAACCCTCAGAGACGTCAAAGGGATTAAATTAGAAAACATAGCTGCCAGCCCTGGCAAGTGCCCTGGCATAGGGTTGCCAGATAAAACACAGGATGTCCTGGTAAATTCAAATATCAGATAAAAAACAAATAATTCTTTTTTTCATATTAGTATGACCAAATATTAAAAAACAAGACAAAATTGGGAGTCCTGTATTTTTATTTGCTAAACCTGGCCACCCTATCCTGGCATGTTATGGGCACATGGTAAATACTTCTTCATTTTGACTCATAACTCACCTAAAAAGGGACTGAGACACTGCCTGATTGAAACGTTGCTATGTTGTAATTGAAACATGGTGGATAAGGAAAGATAACAAACACTAGCAAAATTGGCTGGAAACACATTCTTATTTCTACAAGTACAATGGCATAAGAATGATATAGAAATACTGAAGACCACTGTCCTGATTACTAATTAATCCTTTATGGAATGGTCAAATAAATTATGATTCTCACTCAAATGCAGTTTTATGTAGAAATTTAAAATTAAGGCCTGGAGGTGTAGCTCAAGTGGTTGAGAACTCTTGCCTGGCATGCATGAGGCCCAGGGTTTGGTCTCCAGTAGCACAAAAAGTAATAAACAAAAATTAAAAATAAGATTATATTTACGGAGAGTTTTTAATAACACAGAAAAGTGCTGATAGCCTATTTTTAAGTGAGAAAAGCAGGATAGAAAATTATGACTATGTTATGATTTCTACTAAATTAAAACGCACAGAAAAAAGCAAGGAGGGTGTATGTGAAAATAACTATGCCATTGGATTTTTTTTTTTAATAAAAAGAGTGAAGGACAGTGAGAGAGAGAGAAAATCAATTTTTATTGAGTTTTTCACATGGCTTTCATTGCTCTGACACTTAGTTGTGTACGTGAGTGCTGGGTTTGAACTCATGTACTTATGCATGCCAGGCAAGCGTCATAACCACCAAGCCATCACTCCAGCCCCACCATTGGATATTTTTATGCATCCCTTAATTGTATAATTATTAATATTAAGGGTATAAAGAGAAACCTATAATGGACTTATTATCCTTATAATTATAGAAACTTTTAAAGTTCTCTTTAAATTATACAATTTATAATGTATCAGTTGCTTTAAATTATGAATAAAATTTAATGAATTAAGCAATTTGTAGGAAACACAACTTTAAACTCTTTTTTTTTAACCACTGAGCCATATCCTCAGCTCTTATTTTTTATATTTTGAAATTCTTTTTTTTTTGAGCAACCTTACAAGATTTTAACAAAATAATATAAAATGTGTATAAAATGTGTATATATTCTGGATATTGCAATTATCCCCAGGAGTGCCCCCCCAATTACCCTCCCTTATCCCTCCCTTCCCCTTCCCATTATAACTCTAAAAAAAGTATTAGATTGTAAAGCATTACATCTTATCTGGATTTAACTCAT
>PVKS010052658.1:0-10669 GCA_004027875.1 Aplodontia rufa
CTGGTCTGCATGAGGATGTGGGTTCGAACCCCAGCACCACCTACACAACAAACTATCGGAGCAACTAAAGCCACATGAAAAACTAAAATTGATTCTTTCTCACTATCCCTTTTTTTTTTAAAAAAAAGCATAAACAAATTTTATGATTGACTTAACATTTAAAAATAATCAAGTTAAAAAATCAATTTAAGGAGTTAATTAAGAGACCCGAGACTATAAAAACACTGGTAGAAAACACAGAAGAAATGCTTTATGACATGAATGTATATATGAATTCTTTGAATATGAAATATTAAAACATAGGAAGAAATGCAAAATTAGGCAAATAGATGACATCAAACCACAACTCTTGTGCACAAGAAGACACAAGAGTAAGGAGATGACCACAGAGTGGGAAGAGGTGTTTGCAATCTGGCTGCTGATGAGGAATTAACATCCAGAACACAGGAGGAACACAAGTCACAGGAACACAAGTCACAGAAACACAGCGCATGCTGAAACTGAAATGACTAAAGGACAGGACAGCATTTTTCTGAAAGAACAAGACAAATGGCTCACAGGGACTTAAACTTGCTAAACATCGTTAATCATCAGGGAAATGCAAATCAAATACTACACCTTCCCACAAGGAGAAGGGTTATTATGAAAAACAAAACAAAACAAAATTAATGAGTGCTATTGTGAGTGTGGGAAGGGCTATGCTGGCACCCTGTGGGTGGGGAGGGCACGGGTGCTACCAGCATGGGAAGCAGCACAGGGCTTCTCAATAGCTTAACAAGAATGACCCTATTGTCCATTAGTCCTGATACGAGTCCTCAACCTTAGAAGAAACCAGTGTTTCTTCTAAGGACATCCACTCCTGTGCTCACTGCTGCCCAGATGTGGGTCATCCTCAGTCTCCAGCAATAAACAGACACACAGAGCAACTGTGCTGTGCACACAATTGAACACTGCTCCTCCATAAAGTCAGCACCTCCTGCAGAGTGGGCACAGGGTGAACCTGGGGCAGGAACCTTGGGTGAGGAAGCCAGACACAGAAAGAGCAGCACCACTGCATGGCACCCTCTGTGCAGTGTGGGAAGATGGCCTCAGGGTGCAGAGCAGAGTGGGCTTCAGCAGAGGCTGGGGCTGTGGGGGCTGAGTGACAGGAGACGCTGCCAGGCAGGTGCACATTAGGGATTATGAGCTCTGCTGCTCTACTCAAGGTGGTGACCAGGGTGGACAGTGCTTTCTAGAAAAGCTAGAACATTCTGAATGTTCTCCCATAAGGAAATAATATGTATATGAGATAACAAGGAAGCTAAAAATCATAATTCCATCATTACATATGTACGCCTGTATTAAAACATTATACTGTACATCATAAATATGAATGATTATGTGTCACTGAAAACAATTAAAGGAAGAAGGCACAGGAAAAGAGAAAAGACAGACTGAAATGACAAGTTTTCCTGAGTGTGCAAGTACAGGACATAGCACTGGAGCCCTGATCATGGTCTGTTGAATAAAAAAATCTCTAGGGCTGGAGTGGTGGCTCAGATGGTGTAGTGCTTAAATGGCATGCATGAGGATACAGGTTCAAAACCCAGCACCATATACACAACTAAGTGTTGGAGAAACAAAGGCCAGAAGAGAAACTAAATAAAATTGTTTCTCTCTCTATATATATAAATAAATTTTCTAGGCTAAACGACACACAGGGTAAAAGACACACATGCCCCTATTTGGCACTCACCTGCGGCTGGCCAGGTAAGCAGGAGCGAGAACAGGATGGTCCTGAGAACTGCGTGCAGAAGCTGCATCCCAGGGGCTGCCTCCTTGTGGGAGTCAGACCCTGTCCTCACACAGGCCCTCAGGCAGGAAACACCTCTCCAAGGCAATGGTGAGAGGACTTACAGTTGGAGAGCAGGAAGTGACTGCTCCCATCATGGAAAATGAAACAAAGGAGCCAGGGAACTTTGACTGCTGACTGCCCTCTGAAATGAGGGAACACGTGGCCAGATTGTCAATCACATGCCTAAACACCTGGAGACACCAAACAGAAGGAACAAAAGCACCAGCATAGAACCAACCCCTGACCCAAACATGCTGTAGACCTGGACTCTGATTCTAGTCTTTGCCCTACTTTCAAGTATTATAGTTTTCCATGATTGTGATGAGGTCTTTATGTATTTCTGATACTAATTTCATTTTCCAACCTTGAGTTACTACACTGAAAACACGGGGCAGTAACTTATAAGCAGTGCCACCTGTGGAGGGTCAGAGTCCAAGGTCACCTGGCTGCACTGGGCTCCTGGTGAGGCTGCCAAGCAGGGCTGTCTAGCTGGAGTGCTAAGGAGCTGGGTGGTCATGTCTTGAACCTAAGCAGAGCAGAAAGAAGAGCCCCACAGTCTGCTCTAAGGGCCAGTGACCCCAGGACTCCAGCTGCACCCTGCTCAATGGCCAGCAGCACCACCAACACCACCACCCTGGGAACAAGCCTTCATAGATGGGGTTAGTGTACATATGTTAATCACAGTTTGCTTTGCAGTCCAGGAGACTGGTCTTCAGTGTCTTCTTATAAATATAAATCACAGTCTTCTTATAAATATAGGGTATGTATGTGTTGATAAATGTGTAAGTGTTGTATAGGATAATTAATTCTGACCAAAAGAAAAAAAAACACTGTATTTTCCTAACAAAAGGAAAAATATTTCTATAGTATATTATAATTTATTTGCCTTCTAAAAGCTATCTTAAAATATAAGTAAATCAACAAAAATAGATACATGGAAATATATAACATTAATGTAATAATAAGATATTTATTTCTATGTGATATTCAAATAAGGATGCCAGAAAGTAATATCTCTTTCTACAATTAAGATGTGCAATGCTTGCATGATTGTGTAAACATACTAGAGAATATGGAACTGTGTCTGGAACATGAGATTTGTGGTGTGTGAGAGGCATCAGAGATGTCCCCACAGCAAGCTCAATGGGGTGTGTCTTCAGGTTCTGGAGTTTGGCACAGGATGCTTCATGCAAAGCACATGCCAGTGATTCCCAGCAGGTTCATGAAGCAGGATTCCAACAGGAATGTGCAGATCTCACCAGTCCTCATCTGTTCATTTTTCTCTTGTTTCTCCCAAATCTTGAAATCAGTGACTTGAAATGGAAGGAAAAATACAGCCACTGTTGCGGGGGATGGGGGGATCTCCTTCCATACAGGAGTCTCCTGGACTGCAAGGAAAGATCTCAGTATAACAGATGCTTCAGGAGGACTCTCAGCGAGAGAGTCTGGGCCCAGGTTCCCACTTCACAGGCACAGAGGTCATTGCTCTGGCTCTTCATATTAGCAACTCTTTGTAATGAGGTACAGTGATGCTGTTTATAGTCATCTTACTAAGAAAACCATCAACACTCATTTGAAACAACCAAACCAATTAACACAAAACAACAAAAATATTTACATTTATTAAATTGTCTCAGTGACCAAGGTGCAAAATATTTATCCCTAAAAATAAAAAAGAATTGTGGTTCTTTCTAATGGCTCAATAGACTGTAGCATATCTACAATGATACCTGCATTTATCTGTATCGATATATATAATTAAAATATTTAATTTTTACTTTTATTTGATTCAATGATCAATAGTCACCATAAATAATTTTAATTGCATTGTTCTATGTTAGCTTTCTATATTGTTGTTGTGTGCAGACTTTGACAGGTGAGTGGTCAAAAACATGGGGCAAGTAAGTAAACATGTGTTATTGTAATGCTACTCCACAGCTTCCATCTCCTTCAAATCTCCTACTTCCACTCCCATTATGGTTATTCTGGTAACTGCCTCAATAATTGCATGTGGCCTGATGGAGTAACCCCTATGATAAGGTAACTGAAGAAAAGAAATGAGCCAATAAACGTATGCACTTATATACCTTTGAGAACATGAACAGGGGATCTGGACAATTTCTGAGATGCCCTCAAGTTACCTTGGCTCCATTGTTTCTGGGTCAGTGATGAGTCAGAACACCATGGTGGACAGGACATTGGAGAGAAAAACTTTGCTCATAGCAGCTGGAAGCAAAAAGAAGGAGGCTAAAGTACTAAATAGGCCCTTCCAGGTTATGCCCTTTGTGACCTCCTTCCTCAAAATAGGGCCCCCATCTTAAACTCTCCAACACCTACTCAGAGCTCCACCAGCTGGACATCAAATGTTCAACATTCAGCCTTGGAAGACATCTGAAAATCAAAATAAAACAGTATCCTGAAATCCTGTGTGTTCCGTGAGAGATTGTGAATGAAATACGATGATGGTAACGTTTTCTAGGATTCTCATGAATATGTGGGTGCACATTGATAGTAGCACTGAGGGGGACACCAATTAGTCTGGATGCAAACACAGAACACTTTCTCTAAAGCTGCCAAAATAGTTCACACCTCATAGACAGCATTTAGTAGGTATATGTAAAATAACTGTGCATGAAGAAATTAATAAACCAAGGGATGCCTAATTCAAGCTTTATATTGTGATTTATACAGAAGACCCAATGTAGAGAAGACCTCATGGGCAGAGGGCACACCCTGTGTTAGGGCAGAAGCATGGGAACAGCCTCATCATCAGTTATGATCATGAGAGGTCCACATCTGGGCCATATGCTAGAGGACTGCAAAGAAGAAATACTGTTCAAGACTTTTAAAAAGATGAGTCCATTTGTCAACAAAGCATTAATTCATTGTCTGATATAAATTATAACCAGATTTAATGAATTAGGGAGAGTATCCTACAGGAAATATCCAGGAAGCTTATTACAACTATTTTAGAATTGAATATTAAATACATATTTAAATGAAAATAGGCTTGGGCTCAATTTTCATTAGGAAAAAAAAGGGTGAGTGTTGGCTAATCATTATGTAAAATTCTACTGAAAACGAGGTCTGGGGAAAGTACCCATGGGAGGGTCAGGAGGATGATCTGGGCAAGGATGCCATGGGTTCCCCTCAACCTACAGATAAAAGGAACAGGAAAGTTTGGTTGTGTCTGAGAAGGAAGTGGGGTAATGAGGTGAGACATGGTGGTGAAAATTAAGTAGGACATTTACTAGAGCCTGATGCAGCTTCCTGTGGGGACAGGTCATAAGGATATGGGTAGGGGAAGTGGAGAATGCTTATCAGAAATAACTGAGAACTCAGCTGTCACTGAGACGGACCGCATTGCCTGGGCCTTTGAGCCTGGTGTTTTTCATTAGTACCTGACAGTCGGCTTGTAGGGAGATAAAATAAAATAACAGGGAGCTCACAGCCGATGCAGGGTTAAGGATTCCCCACAATTCCAAATGAAGACAACAGACTTGAATATGGCCTTGGGCCAACTAGTAAGGTCAAAAACTGGGATTTCTCAGCTTGCTTGAGACAAAAATAAAGACTGAATGTGATGACAGATAAAAGAGAAATTAAAGAATCCAGGATTGGAACTCTCTTGACTGACATTTAATTAGAGTAGTTTCTAGAGTGGGAGCAACAAGTGAATGAAGCCCAGGCACACAAAGTGTGAGAAAATTGGAAAGCACTGAGGCCTCTGCATTTCAGTTTCCTACTAAGGGCTCTTTGTCTATTGACACTCTGGTGACCACACTGGCAGCAGGGTCCAATGTTCAGTGGAGGGAGCCCAACATCACCCTGAACGACACTGAAGACCATTCTCCTTCAAATTGGCTTTGCACACCTTTTACTTTTAATCGTTTTTTAAATCAAAATAACTCCCAGAACTAATTTTTCCACCACATTTCTATCACAGTAAATAGTATTTTATGGCTTCCAGAATAGTTTGGCTGATTTTCTTCATGCAAACTCATCAGCCTGGTTTTCTGACTGACTTACCTTTATGCAAACTCCTCAATATGGTTTATCTCAACTAATCCTGCCACAGGAACTTTCCTAAAATACCATTCAGCACATGACTTCCTCCTCTATAATCTCTTAATGCTTCTTACGTTTGCATCACAGGGCATATTTTGGAGTCTGGTTCACTGGAAAACTTCATGGCATTTTCCTTTTTCCTTCCTATCATTTCCTAAAATGCCAGTTCCATGATAATTAGGTACAAATCCTAACTGTTCACCAAGCTCCTGCATCACTTGAGCTGTCCTTCAGGGAGTGAGCGTCTCTTTGCATTGCTCTTGTAGATTCGGTTAAACCCCATGCTCTCCACTCAGAAAGTACTCAGCACACAGGACCAGGGTAAGGTGTGGGGAGCACCTGTGTTTGTCTCCAACCTGTGGCTACATCTTCCAGAGCACCTTCCTGTTAGGTAGATCCTGACTTAGGCAATGCCATTTTGAAACATTTCCTCCATCTTAGATCAAGATCTACCTATCCCTAAGCCACTGACCCACCTAATCCTAAACCCAGGACTCACCTCCAATACTTAACCATCATGCAAAGGAACTCTAAACACTCCATCACCATGAGAAAGGACCCTTCCTTAAAACTCTGTAGCAACATCATAATGCTCATTTCCTTCTCACCCTCTATATCTACCACTAGTCTTTAAGCAGACAGGGGGTCTCATACTCCACTGCCCCCCCTTCACAGGTTTCTCCTAAATAAACCTGTATTACTATTGAGCTTCCACTCTCTTCTCTATTTCCTTCATTCACTTCTTTCCTTACTCGTACCATGGCTCCCCCTCTTCACAACCACATTTCTCCTGCAGAAATCACCATGAATATGGCCTGGGGAGTCCTTCTGTCCTTCTGTTACTCCTCAGGTAAGGTCACCCACTATTATCAAATCCCCATAATTTCTCTTGAGTCACTGTCAAGACTTGTATTGATTTTATCTTTTTGTCATCTTCAGGTTCCAGGTTCCATTTGATGGCAAACACCCTTACTCTAAGGATGTTTTCTTTACATCATTGAGAATTTATACACTGCTATTTAGATACGGCTTGAGGTGACTTAGAGATTATAGAAATAAACTCATCACAGCACTCAAAGCTTTATTCAATCTCAACTGCAAATTCTCACTGACTTACTGGAAATAAGTTCATGCTAATACCGACACCGCTTTCCTCAGTGTGCTTGTGATGCTAATTCTCATCCACAATGTGCTATTGGTACTTCTCTCAGAGTGCCCTTCCCCTTCAAAGTGAAGTAACAGGAAGTAGGAGTTCTAATTTCACTCATGTCTGCAAGTCCTAGTATGAGCTCAGCTTGAACACTTTAACAATTTTGCTGCTGTTATTTGTAGATTATTGGCATAAACCCATCCCTCCTGCAACCAGTGGAACACTACAGGAAATGGACTATTACTGTGATTTGTTGATTTTTATTTTAATGCTTTTTATTAAGAAATTTTGTTATTATACAATCAAAAAAGCATCCAAAGTAACAATATGATATGTATTTTTTTTTCAGGGCTGAGGACCGAACTAGGGGCCTTGTGCACACTAGGCAAGTGCTCTGCCACTGAGCTAAATCCCCAACCCCTTGTATGTATTCTTAAATTAGATTTACCCGCTAGATCTCACCCTATTCTCCCATTCTTACCTCTCCCCACCTAACTCTCTCCCCTCCCTCCTGATACATCTCTATGAATGCCTTAAGTTATGTGTTTTCTGGGTCTAAAACACGAAGTTTGATCACCTTTCACATAGGCCTGGATCTACCTTCAGCCTCCACAAATGAGTGAAGACATTTGACCCTTGACTCTCTGGGTTAGGCTACAGCTTCACTCAACATAATTTCTTCCATTGCCATCCATTTACCTTCAGAGGCTGCAATATCATTGTTTCTAAATGATAAGTAGAACTCCATGGTGTATATATACCACCATTTTTTGATCCATTCATCCAGTGAGGGGCATCTGGGTTGGTTCTATATTTTAGCTATTGTAAATTGAGCTGCTATGTACATGGATATTGTTGTGTCACTATAATTGCTGATTCCAACTCCCCTGGAAAAATACCAAGGAGAGGGATAGTTGGATCATGTGGTGGGTTCATTTCTAATTTTTTAGGATACCTCACACTAATTTTTAGAGGGGCTGTACTAGTCTGTAGTGCCACCAACAGTGTGTTAGTGTTCCTATCTCTCTGCAACCCCTCCAGCATCTACTATTGTTTATATTCTTCATTTTTGCCAATGTGATTGGCATGAGGTGAAATCTTAATGTAGTTTTCATTTGCATTTCTCTGATTAGTAGTGATTTACAGCACTTTCTCATGTATTCATTGACTTGTTCAATGTCCTTAATAGATGTTCAATCTCACTTGAGTGAAGACTTTCTGTCTCTTCAAAATTTCTCTGAGGCACCTGGTTATAAAATTGGATGAAGCAGCAATAAATCTAAATTTCCTTATAAAAGTTTTCACTGACCTTTGCCCTGGTACCCTTTGTGTCTTGGAGAGGGCTGATTAGCCTTCTGGCAATGATTAATGGTGAGGGTGGTATGGGTGCAAACTCTCAAACCTGTCCACACCCATATATGAAGAAGTTGATATGCAGGTTCTGCCAGAGGTTTATTGACCTGGATATCTAGAGAAGCACTTTGAACCAGAGGAATGGTATATAAGCCATGATAACTATCTGACTGGAAAAGATGCATGGTGCCTTTGGCAGGATTGACAACCTATCTTCCAGGTAAATGAACTGTTTTCACAGCCTGTACCTCTTTGGTATAAATGATCATGAACTGTGGGATCACAAAGTCTTGAGTTGAAATCTTGGACACCTCTGTAGTTTCCATGTGGAGTTTGATTTCTTTCCAATATTCTCTTCTTCAAAATAATACTGATAGCATAGATCTACTGTAGTTGTTCTGATAATGAATAACTCTATGGTGGGTGAGTGACATCCTTCACCTCTCTCCACAGACACAGTTCTTCATGAACCAAACTAGTAGCACAAGATCTAAGAAAATCAATATGAGGGACCACAGTGCCTGTGTTTATTATAACACAATGAAAATTTACATTGAAGTAGACAGCAAGAAAATTTGTGTGTTTCTCCTAATCCAGCTCCATGTGTCAGTGACTGAATGGACAAAAAACAAATTGAAAAACCACCTAAATCTATGTTGCTTACAAGAAACTCAATTCAATTCTTAGGACACACATATACAGAATCACATCAGTAGAATAATCTACTCTTTGCAAACAAAAGCCAAATGAAACAAGTAGTAGACATACCAATTGATTTTAGGTAAATAAAGCTCAAATAAAAAGCAATGTGATAGACAAGGAAGCCTAATTCTTAGGAATAAAGGAAAAAATCCAGAAGAAGAAGTACAATCCTAAATACATCAGAGCACACGAGTGAACAAAAATTATTTTTTAATATTTTATTAAGGAATTGAATAATTATACAATAATAAAACAGTTATTAATGAACCTAAAAGAGACAGACAGCATACATTAGATGCTGAAGATTTAACACCCCACTTCCAAGACAGAGAGGCCATACAGACTGAAAATAAAGAAAGAAATGCTAGATTTAAATTGCAACAGGACATGTGGACCATCCTCAGACAATTGTATTCAACAGTTGGTGAGCACACCTTCTCATAGCCAGCTTGTGGAACATTCTGCAGGATAGACCTTATGCCATGAGGCAAAACTAGTCTCCACAGATTTATAAAATGGATAAGACATTAAATATCTTTTCTGAAAATAATGCAATAAAACTAGAAGTCAATAAAAAGAATAAAAAACTTTGGAAACTATAAGATACACGAAAATGAAACAATACCTTTTTTACTTACAGCTCTGCCAGGGGCCAGCCCCAGCAACTCTTAGGGTCCCTGAAGGATGAGTAGAGTCTGCACGGAGGAACAACCTGAACCTCCGGGGTGAGTTGCAAGCAGACACTGCGAGCTACTTGAGCAAAATGCGGTCTGTTCTTATTGCTGAGCTCTTTTATACAGGTGCACAAATAATGCTTTCATTATCTGCCTCATTAACCAAATTGACCACCTGTAAACATTTAAACTGTTTCAGAACACCAGACACAAAACTATATCCACTTTATCATTAGTTAATGATCAAATCCTCACAAAATGTCTCATTTATTGTACAAAAAGGCTTTATTTTCAAAAAGGATAACATTGTTCTTAGTTCTGTATACCTGTTTTGATAAAAGGTAGAGATCAAACACTTTCCCAAGACTCTGAATCCCTATTTTCCTTCAGATGTTTTTATTTAACTATGTGATAGGCCCCTATACCCTAATTAACTACTAACCTAAAACTATTTTATTACCTGTAACCTTATCAGATATTTTGTAGCTATCATAAGTCCTATAATTGTTAATCTTAAGATATTTGTGCACCCTAACCTATGGGCTAAGAAGTTAAAACTTAACTTCTGCAAGGACAGGACAGGCAATTTTTACATATATTGTTTCTTTTGTTCTTTAGTTCTAATTATTTTACTTTCTATTTCCAATTTTATTTTGAAGTCAGTATAGCTTCATTTTTCATGACTTCTATATGTGTTATACAAGTATCCTTCTCATCAATCCATAACAATTGTTTGAGCAATGGAATTCTCATAACAATCAGAGAGTTTCCAATTTGAGTAAATTCATAATACATATAATTACTAGAACATAGCCAATTTCCAGAAGGGATGGTTTTGGCAATATCATGGAATGCTGGTGTTGCCAAGCCCTTCCCCATGTCTGGACT
>PVKS010052659.1:0-10674 GCA_004027875.1 Aplodontia rufa
AAAACTGAGATTTGAAAAACAGAGAAAGGCAAGACAACCCCAACTCCACAGTATGCATTTCAATTTCAGGAATCATAGATATCAACAAGATGCCAGAAAAAAAAGAAGAAAGAAGAAAGGAAGAAGAAGGAGAAGGAGAAGGAGAAGGAGAAGGAGGAGAAGGAGAAGAAGAAGAAAGAAGAAGGAGAAGAAGAAGAAGAAGGAGGAGGAGGAGGAAGAGGAGGAGGAGGAGGAGGAGGAAGAAAAAGAAGAAGAAGGAGGAGGAGGAGGAGGAGGAGATGTGGTTTAACACAGTTCTGAAGATGACAGAAGATGGAAATGTCTCCATTTGACAGAACTAAAAATGATATTATGGATCTAATTTATAAATTCACAGAAAGGAAGAAAACTAACACAAAGTCAGGAAAAGGAAGTGCTTCTGAAAGTAAATATTTCTGGATGGCAGAGTCCAAATAACAAGCTTTTCTTGTCTAGTAGAACAAAGACTAACCCCATTAGACAGTCATCTGCAACAAATCCACCTGGTTCTCCAGGATCACCTGGATATCCAGGATCTCCAGGTGCTCCTGGATCTGTCCTTAAGACTACATCTCAGATAGCAGTTACTACCACAAAGGGAGGCCTTGTGGGTCTGGTAGGTTATCCTGATGATGAAGATGAAGGAAGACAGGCTACCACTGTCAAAGAATGCAAAATCTGAGTCATAATAATGGCAACTGCCTATAATCAGTACCTGTTAACAGAACTGGTTCTCTACCCTTCCCTGCTACTAAATCCATAACAAAGCACAGTGGTCTCTTCTAAATGACTGACACCAATCAGTCAAGCACACTTGACTTCTGCTCACCAAATGCCAATTCAGGGGGAAAGGATTAAGAATTAAATTTAGGGAAAAAACTTAAGCCTCTAAGGTCTCCTGCTTGGACCACACATGGCCCTTTTCTCAAGGAAGGAAATGCAAATAAAAAGCCAACAAACAGGGTAGAGGTTCTGTAAGTGGAATTCTGGATTGACTGGTCAGTTGTTACAGTGAGAACATGCTTTCTTGGATCATGTTTGAAAGAAGAATGAGCCTTTCTGCCACAATTCTTCACTGGTTAAGAATGCCAGCAGTTTCTCTGTATAAAGAAACCTGCCTTTAAAACAGTACATTCTGAACATTTTAGTCAAGTTAAAACAGGTTTGGAAAACCTCTCTGGAGAAAGGGAAAATATAAAGTTTCCTCTTTTTTATCTGTTCCCTTTGCCCTTTAAACCGAAGATATGTTTTCCCTCTACAATGGGGATTTATCCCTACTTGATTAAAGACTAAGTGGAATTCCAGATGTTATATACTTGTGTTATAATTTATTTTTGTTTCATTTGTTTCTGACCTTTTCCTCTCCCAAGTATAAACTTTGTTGTCCAATACATAAATTCAGGACCACTAAAACTTTTTTAAATGTGATATGACCTATTTGTTCTTTATCACAGTTTTTAATTTGTTCAGTTTTATGAAACATGGCAGTTTTTATTGACAAAAGCAATCTTAAAACTATGTGCACACAAAAGCAATACTATTTTGTGACTAAATATTTTATATTAAAATTTGCATCAGCAAATTTCCCTGAGATTTCAGGGAAATCGAGTAGAATTTAAAATCTGGTTTTGTTAAACCTAGAGACATGATATTCGTATTCCAAAGAAATTCTGAAACTTCTTACTTTGGGGAAATGATGGTATATTAAATCAAAATTAAGGATGGGTGATTTTAAAATAATATATTTGACTTTTGAATAATAAAAAGAAAAGTAAAGAGTTACAAAAAAGAAGAGGGAATCTATATCAACATCCTATTTCTTAAAAACTCTGAGGCAAATATGGCCAAATAATATATTTTAATCTCAATGATATAGAAGAATCACACAAACATATTTTTGTTTAACATGTTTGAAATATTTCAAAATTTAGTTAAAATAAAAATCAATTATTACTTTGTAAATAGTCACAGTTGAAAGATGGTAATTTGCAAAATGATCCCACTATTATTTAAATAAAATAGGCACTTATTTTAATTTCTAATTTGAAAGGAAGCTTATACATTTGTTATATTTCCCAAAGTAAAAAACCCTTCTCTATAAAATTCTCTGGTTCAAATTATTCTTTCCATGGATTCTTTGGGAAGATCAGAACCCCATGTTAGGAGCCCCTCCCCAAACTTATAATTTCCTAGCTAATCTATTCCACTCTTGGCTTCAACTTCTATCTAAATACTGATAAGTCCCATCTTGAATCTCTTTCTCAAATTCTAAGTATACCCCAAAGTTCTTACTGTACATCAACATCAATCCACCATCACGAGCATCTCTGAAGTACTGCCTCCTTTTCTTCATCCGGCCTAACCTATCTCAGCACTGCCCCACACCTGGAGTCCCCAGTATTCAGAGGCAAAACCTGAGTAGTTGTAAACACCTTCATTTTTCAAGTGTTGCCAAATATTTCCGCTAAATATATCTCAAAGTCCCTCCTCTCTAATACTATTGCCACTGCTTAATAGCTTATTGCAACAGAGAGCTACAATTTCATGGGAACTATGTTTCCATCTTTTCACATTCTCAATCCACCCTTCAAACTGCTGCACTGTGACCTTTCAAAATTGTAACTGATCATTTTGGTACATAAGTCTTTCAATGAAAACAAAAGGGCAAATCTTTCAGTGGTTTCTCAGCACCTACAAGATAAAATTCAAATCATTCAACCCAGTTGCATAATCTGGCAGCAGTCTCACTTCTTACCTTAGACACTAGCATTACTGAAATTGTATGTTCTCTCCTAAACACACCATGTTCTCTCATTCATTTTAGCATATGCTAACTTACTCCTCCATCATTCCTATTACCTCTCTTGTAAATCCCTCTATTCCCTCACACAGAGTTAATGACTTTCTTGCCTGTGCTACTTTTGTACTATCTACTGTCATTAATGAAAATATCTCATTGAATTAGTTACCATTTTCATCAGTTAAGATGCCCATTATTTCATGTTATCACTGAGAAAAAAAATGCTGCCAATTAAATCACACCACTTCACTGATGTGGAGATACATTCCAACTTCAGCTATTTAAATGTAAAAAAAAAAAAAAAGCACAACTAGGAATAGACAGAATATCTATAGTAAACATGTGTTTACTTAACTGACCCACCTATAAGTCTGTAAGCTTCTCGAAGGCAAAGCCTATATCTGGCATATAGTAAGCACTCAAAGTAACTTGTATGAAAAGAAAAAATCTAATAAATCAGTTAATTTTCCTATCTTAGCATAGTAAGCTAGAAACAGTGCAATTTCAATTTGAGTAGAAATTCTGTTCATTTTCCTTTTCAGGAATGGGTGATACATCTAATTCCTGAAACTTATTTTATTATGAATCAAGCACTAGGTTAAGGTTATATATAGTTCATTGGTGCAACATTTGCCAGGCATGTGTAAGGCCCTGGGTTTAATAGAAAAAGAAAAAAGAGAAAAAAATAAAAATAAAAAGACCAACCACCAGTGAACCTACAGGAGGAATGTTAAAGGGAAACCAGATGCTTAATAACATAATCATAGAGGACTATAGATTTAAAACATAAAATACAATCTCCAATGGATAGAAATTCTCAAGGGTTTGACTCTTTATCTATTAAAAATGTTTGTTATCATTTTTTGAGGACTTCATGCTTTTTCCCCAGAGTAGATGATGGCTTCCAAGTTTTGGGGTGATGTGATTTTCTGGGGAAATATGAAAAACGTAATTTTAGAATCTGGCCTTAAAACATCCCAATGCAATACTAAAGACTAATGACTTTAGGAGGAGGTAGCAGTTTTATTTTTGTTTGAACCAAAGTGTTCCCAGGATTGGGATTTTATATCTATAGTCAGTTTTGGACTGAGTCATAATCAGTAGAATAAAATGGGCATAAATTTTAAAAATTTAAACCACAAAGGTCTTTTTTTCTAAAAAAAAAAAAAAGTAAGCAGGTTAAAAATATAGTTTAATTACTCAAAATTTAAGTGGAAGGTTTAGATGCTCTTTACAGTAAACTCTGGAAAATGTGACTCATAAATATTGTACATGCATTGGTAGCTCAAACAAAATCATACTTATTTTTTATGAGTTTTAAATACTGTATAAGTGAAACAGTCTTTCAGATATATTTCTCTTTACATACCAGTAAGAAGCCCTATATTACTTCTCAATACCTAAACAATACATGATTATGCCACAGTTACTGACATGTAAAATGATTTACAGAGAAGCAGCCAAGTAACTTTCTTTTAACAGAGGAAAAGGTTTTACTGAAGTGTCTTTTCTTCATCGCAGGATCTTGGTTCCCAACTTTCTAAGAAGTTATGTAACTGACTGGGTTATTTAAAATTTTTCTATACCTCATTTTATTCTTCAATGACAGGAGATACTAGTACCAATTCATGTGGTTGTAATGGATTAAATGAATTGAGGTGGAATTAAGTTATTATTAAATATAATGCATGTAAAGTCTCTGCAATGGTTCTTGGCTTCCAGTACATCAATAAATTTTAGCTACAGGCATTACTATTATCCCTTTCTAACTTAAGTCACAATGTCTTTTAAGAAATAATGGATAGCCTCCAGCTCTCTGGATCAGTGAACCTGAAAGTCATAATATTCAATAAGTTCTACAAGGCAAAGGCATAGCCCCAGTTCTTCTTCAGGATTGCACCTTTAGACAGGAAAGAGGTAAATCATAAAGATCCACTGGACCGTCTCCAAAGTAAAAATGGGAAATTACCCACAGTGAGAAACCAAAACCAAGGACATGAACAGGGAGGAAGGAGGTGGGGATGGTCAACTCTGCCACCTCAGAAGAAATGCTGCAATTACACAGGAAACCTTTACAACCTGTAAAATGATACCCTCTTTAGAAACAGCATCTTTACTAGATACAGTAACAGTTGCAATACTTTCAATTTATCTTCTCAGTCTAACTCATAAAAACAATCCAAAACATGAACATATACATCGATGCATGATGTTATTTGGGGATCTTGCAAAAAAAAAAAGAGGCTCTAATTAGGTAGACTTAGGGTGAAGATTTAGATTTTAAAGAGTTTGCCGATAATACTGATACTGGTCCATGAACCACACACAACTTGCAAGGGTAGCATTATCTCACTTAACCTTCACAAACACCCCCAAAGGATAGAAATTATTCCGCAAATGAGCTTGAAGTTGGAAAAGCTTAGTAAAAACTGTCCACGCCAAAGCGTTAAAAGAGGTTGGTATTATAACACAAGGCTGGGCAATTCCCAGGCATGATAATCCGTAGGCTACACCAGAGCCTACCCAAAGATCGAGAAAGTTGCCTAGGGCCCAGGTAAACTTTCTGGGCATTCTAAAATTACACGTATTCCTAAATTAATCGCAAACAGTCCTGAGACAAGTAACCTCGCAGTCAACAGATAACGCAGGAGCGCGAGCGCGGGACGCAGACCAAGGGCATCTTCCAATCGGTTCTACCCTCGCGCTCCCTCGGCCGTCGGTGGGACGCTGCGGAAACCCTCCGTCCAGGCTAGCAAGCTGCCAGGACCTGCCAAGTTTAAACACTCGCAGCAGCAGCAGCAGCAGCGTTCTGGAGACACTAGGGGAGAAGCGACCCTGGGGACAGGTCACTCTACAGGGACGTAGTCCATCGGGGACAGAGCTCACAACCCCCAAAACCCCACTCCTCCGGGGCCGCTGATAGGAAGGAGCTGAGGGTGCTGCGACTCCCCGGCGCCCGAGGACCTGGCAGTGCTGGTGGGCTCCGGAGGCGGGCAGAGCGCAGGGCGGGGATGGGGCGGGGAGGCCAGGGTCCCGAGCCGGGGAGACCGGAAGGGTCCGCCGTGGAAAAGAGGACCAAGGTGGTGATTACAACCCACACACGCCGAAAAGGCGCGCTCTTTCGTCTAAACGCGCTCACTCACCTCCCCCGTACACGCCGCCGCTCATGGTTGCTGTCGGCGCGACACCTAGGCTACAGACTACCAGACGAAGCGACCGCACCGGCCAAAAATTGCTGGTCCAGAAGAGCGCTAACCCCCGACCCCCTTAACTTCCACCGCCACCCCCCTCAGGCAACAAAGCAGCGTCCACACACCCTGGAGCGCAGCCACACTTGCTGGTTCCTCTTACCAGCCAATCGCTAGGGGACCGGGTACCCTCCAGCCAATCAGAACGCGTCTCTGCAGCATCCCTGCCGCGGCTCGGCAACTTTAACCAATCAAGGCAGCCTGGGGGCGGGGAGGCAGGAAAGCGACGGAAGAAGGGAAGGAGTTGGGTTGCGGAACTGGAGGGGGCGGGGCTCCCCGATGGGCGGGAGAATGGGGAGGAGGAGAAGGAGAAAGAAGAGCTGGAGGAGGAAGGAGACTGAAGGTAAGCTTTGAAGAGAGGTTCGGGGATGTGTCTGGGCACGCGGGAGTGGTGGGAACTTGACTAGGGGAAGGGAGACTTCTGGAAACAGTGGAAATTGAGAGACGGTGTTTCCACATTAACGATTCCTGGCCTTGGATCGTGATGAATGTGGATTGAACCTCGGGCTCTTTACCACTGAAATACATCCCAACCCTTCTTTAATTTTTCTTTTGAGACAGGGTCTGGCTAAATTGCTGAGGGGCTCGCAAAGTTGCTGGGACTGTCCTCGAACTTGCGATCCTCCTGCCTTAGCCTCCCGAGTGGCTGCGATTACAAACGTGCAATACCCCACCCGACCAGATTTTTTTTTTTTTTAAGTCAGAAAAGTGTTTTCAACTTTTATGTTTGAAAAAATAAAAATGTGCTCCACTTTGGGCTAGGACAACTCGGTAAATCAGACTAATAGAATCCTGTAAAATTAAAATGAGTATTAATAATTGAAGAGATAGTATATTATCCCAACTAAATTTAGGTAGCATTTTTTAAATTATTTAAGAAGTGCTTCAATTTCTTATATTCTGTGAGATAGGTATCAAACAAGCTAATCAATCCTCGTTCAAGGAAGAACCCAGTGCTAAATACATGTGCAATCTGTCTACTGTTCTTAGTATCCTTTTTCTGCCAGCCCAGTCCAGAACAATGTCTTTTCTCCCCTGGATTTCTACAACACTTTATTCCTCTGTCTCTTCTGACTGTATGGGCAACTTGATCTAAAAAAATGCTCAAATCTGGTCTTGTCATTCCAATTCTCAAACCATTAAGATTGTTGTAAATCTTTGTGATTGATAGCAGTTTTAAGTTGGTATTTTAGAGTCTAGATATATATATGGGCTACTTGACGTTAGGAACAATTGAATAAAATTCCATCAATCACAAGAGCCAAAATGCTGGAATTAAGAGGCATGCACCACCATGCCTCCCCCAATTTTAATGTTTTTTTCAATATTTTTAAAATAATTATACTTCCTGATGTGTGAAAATTATATGAAGTTCACATTTCAGTAACGTTAAATTAGATTTTATTAGGACATAGCCAAGCTTGCTCATTTATGATTGCTTTTGCTCTATACTGGTCGGATTGAGTAGACAGAAACCATGTGGTCCATTTAACTGGACAACACATTTACTGTCAAACCTTTCATAGAGTTTACTGACCCCTGAGCTGAGGCATGCAACATACTTAGCATAATGTGCCTGAGTACTGTGGTCCCCATGATTAAACCATTCACTGTAGATGCATATCACAACCCCCAAATATTTCCACTTTCATATTGCTTTTATCATATGCTTGACTAATGAAGCTGATAAGTAATAAAATATTGTGATGATTTCCAATAAGTAAGTAAATACGCCGTTTTTAAGTTTATAATACACACTAATCCATTTAAATCAATTTAACATTTAAATGTCCATTAATTCATGTACAGCAAATTGAGTAGATTACATATTTTGATATCTCTCATCAAAACTATCTCCAGCAGGGGCTGGAGAGGTGACTCATCTGCTACGCCACTTGCCTGGCATGTGCAAGAATGTGGGTTTGAACCCCAGCACCACATATACAATGAAGTATCAAAGCCACGTGAAAAACTAAAATTCATTCTCTCTCTCTCTCACTGTCCCTCTCTCTTAAAAAAAAAAAAAACTCTCTTAAAAAAAAAAAACTATCTTCAGCATTTGCCAAGCATGTAAGAGAATACATCCTAAAAGAATATATTCAGTGGGGGTGGGGACTAGACCCTGGACAATGAGAAAGTTGGTCTAGTAGCATGAGTTAAATCCAGATAAGATGTAATGCTTTACAATCTAATACTTTTTTTAGAGTTGTAGTAGGAAGAGGAAGGGTGGGATAAGGGAGGGTAATTGGGGGGGGCACTCCTGGGGATAATTGCAATATCCAGAATATATACACATTTTATATTATTTTGTTAAAATCTTGTAAGGTTGTTCAAAAATAAAAAGAATAGATTCAACCCTGTCTATGCTGAAAAATAGTAAAATATTTGTTCTTCTAGCCCAGAGTTCACTGAAAAAAAAAAAAAATTCAGCATGGTTGATGAGGACCACACCTCCAGTCTCTGAAGTCTGAAATATTGTGATTAACTTTTCCACAAAGACCATACTCTGCACACAGTACAGGGGAATCTTAAACCTGACATCACAAAAAAGACAGCTTGAGAGAATATTGGAAAGTCATATTTAGATATTTTTGATAAAGTTAAGGGTTTTGCTCCACTTGATAATTGGAAAAATATTAGAAAACAGATCATTCGTTCATTCATAATTTCAGGCCAGCTTATTTTTTTGATTTGTCTATACTTTTACCTTTGATAAATTTTAATCACCAAAAAACCTATAGGGCACTAGTATTATTGGCCCTCAAGTATCGAATTGCTGGAGGAAGGAATTGAGAAAGAAAACTTATTGAGCATCCTAAGAGAATCATATTGAGGAGCTGTGCATTCTTACTAATAATATTTCCTTTGGGATGAGATGTATAGTATGGCAGCTTATCTTTTTATCAATTCTTAAAAATTAGAGAACCAGCAGGAAATACATTAAAAGAAAAATACTAAATCAGGTGCCATGATATATGCCTGTAATCCCACCCCTAAATCAGTGTTACCAATAACTGGTCAGATTGAAGATGGAGAACAACCAAAGATTACTTACTGTCTGTTATTTCTCTTCTCAGGGACACACCATATCAAAACTATCAATGTTTGCAGTTATCCTCCTGAACCAGCATATGAGGAATATCAATCTAAAACAAAAAAAATTGAAATTATGTCTAAACCACAGTAGATGTCTAATTGTTAACTCTGAATTCAGATCTATAAAAGCAAGTGCCCTTTCAAAACTCCTTTGTAATATCCAAGCATTTAGAATTTCTTGTGTACCAGGTGCAAGACCTGGCTTTGCTTCACTGGGTTGCTGGTTTTCCATTCCTACAGCACTGCCCCAGGACCATGTGGAACTACAGCCTCACTCCTTTTTTCACCAGCTGGATCAGCACTCTCGTGGAATTGCAGCAATCATTACAAAACATTACTCATCTTGTCCTGTCTCAGTTTTATTAAATTCAGTATTAAAAATATTACAACTGTTATGAAAACTAGGAAACAAATTCAGAGGATTATCATCTGTGTTCAGAAGAAATGACAAGAAAATTTATGTACATTTAGAATCATATTTTAGACTATAAAATACATGAAATGAGCAATTATAAAAAAATTTCAATATAGACAATTTTGAGTGGATACACATATATATACACATATATGTGTATGTATATATATGTATATATATATATATAGAGAGAGAGAGAGAGAGTCATTGTAAGTACTATCCTCTGTTTACTGAATTCCAGAAGTATACAAGCACTGCACAAGCACTACTGAAATAAATAATAGATATCTGGAATCTAGGTTTTTCCTTTTTTTTTGTTGTTTGCTTGTTTGTTTGCTTATTGCAATACTAGGTCCTTGCACAAGCTCTACCACTGAGCTACATCCCTATCCTAAATCTAGGGTTTCCAACCATAGTAATATGAGGGTAACAATTTCAATAATGTATCCTGAATATACAAAGAAGCAAATGAAAGTAGGATCATAGGTGGTATATTTATAATATGACAATAAGTGTGTTATGGTATTAACAATGAGGTCCTGAAAAGACAAGAAGGACCTCAAAAGATGAAGTAAGTGCTAGTTGAAGTACTATATGCTCTGTGAATTTTATGTCTATGCTATTATTTATCACTTTAAAAATCTCTTTGCTTATTTTATATAGCTCTTGTGAGAAATCACAAGATAAGTAAGTAAGATTTAATCAGTTGGTGCTATGAAGTGACACTGTGCCACCTTGGGTCACTTTGATCAGGTCAGGTTTCCCATGGATATAGGTCAGTGCCAAAACCAAGTTTGGGGGCTGTTATACAGCCCAAGGAGCAACACTGACCCATCCAGTGTTATTGCTCTGTATGGTTTCTTTAGAATCCTTGAAACTTTTGGAATAGAAAGAATTCATCTGCCTTATAATACAAATGGGTATAAATTATTGGCTCCAAAAATGTGCTATTACAGAAAAAATGCTTTATTAAAATACTTTCTGTTTAATCCACAAACATCCCTCTGAGAGTTTTACAGAACAAGACCAGAGATTCAGCAAGTTGCCCAATGTCATAAAGCTATTGACAGATTCAGGATTTGAAATTGACCTTAACA
>PVKS010052660.1:0-10690 GCA_004027875.1 Aplodontia rufa
CTATTTGCTCTTAGCCAAGCCCTGAAATTTCTAAAAGGAAAAGAGGGAACAATTTACATGGACTCTAGACATGCCTTGGGAGTTGTCCACACTTTTGGAAAAATTTGGACTGACTGTGGCCTAATTAATAGTAAAGGAAGGAATTTAGTATACAAAGAATTAATTATTCAAATTCTAGAACCTTTATTTTTACTGAAGTAATAGCTATTGTACTGTTCCAGGGCACCAAGGTGGCCCCAATATAGAAGCCCAACGCAATAGACTAGCAGATGAATCTACCAAAGTAGCTGAACTAAAATCAGAAATCTCAATTTCCATTTCACTCCCATTTTATCCCCTCCCTTGGTTACTCCAATATTCAGCCCACAGGAAAAAGAACAATTAATAAAATAGGGAGCTTCCAAGACCCCTGAGGGAAAATGGCTTCCACTCACTGAAAACCCATAGTGAGGGAAATGATGACCCATTTACACAAAGAAATCCATTGGGGCCCACAGGCCATGTGCAGTGCTATACTAAGAATATATACATACATGGAATTTATACAGTAGCCAAACAAATAAATGAAGGCTGTATTACCTGTAGAAGGGTCAAAAACAAGAGCTGCCACAAATCATCCAAACTCCTTCCCTCAGAACAAGTTACACCTCATGGCTTTCTAGGTTGGGGAAACAATTGGCTTTCTTGGGAAATGTATTTGGGAGCCAGCAAGGCTGATCCTTTGAGGAGATATCAAATCAACAGCACTTGCTATAGCCTGAGGCAGTATCTGGTGGCATTGTGGGGGGCCTTTGCTTGAAACCTTACCTGCCAATTGGAGTGGAACCTGTACTTTGGTTCAATTTGCTATTCTTTCTACCCTGACATCTCTTAGTCCAAATCAGCCTCAGTCCTCTGAAAAAGAAGACAATCTCTCTTCCCATGGATCTTTTGATCCCCATGAGTCATCAACCAAAACTCAGATAACAACAAATTTTAAATCAATTTCCCTTTGGTGGTCCACGATAATGGGTTACATTGAGGATAATCATCAAAAAGTTATTAATTATGTAAGGGAAATTACCAAGGAGCTAAACATAACTAATAAAGTACTGTGGAAAGAAATAATCATACTTACCATCTTTCTATTAATTGTTGTATTTGGAGCTATCACCCTGATTAGATATATAGAGGGTATTTCTCAGAGATTGACTATTATCGCTACAATCCTCCTATATCCAATGTAGTCATAGGCAAATGTCAAAAATCAGTATCAGAATTTGAAGAAAAGAATTTATATGCATCATATACAAGAGGGGAATTGTAAGATTTATATTTTTCTTTCCTGTCAAAGTTAAAGACTATAATGCAATGTACCCTACCCACCCCTTTTGTGATAATAACTCCATCCCCTATGTACACCCATCACTCTCCAGAAACCCCTACTGACACCTGCCCATTCCTTTCCAATGACCTCTACTGACACATTCCTACCTCTTTCCAGTGACACCTCCTGTTCCAGTTGCTGCCCACTTCCTCTCTATACCTGCCTTTACCTTACCTTGGACAACTAGGAAAATTGTACCCTGGGTTCCTTCAGTCAGAGCAAATGGCAGCATCATGTCGAGTTGGGAATAAAACCCCTTCTTTCCCTGTTTCTGTGCACATTTTCTTTTTGCCCTTCAGCAGAAGTAAATTGTGTCTTGCTCACCCATATCCAACAACATGTTTGTTTCATCATACCTCTGGAATTTCTGACACCCTTCCTGACTGGTTCCTATTGAATAAAGATATTTTTTATTTATTATTTTAACATAGTATTACATATTGGAGGGAATTGTTGTTACATATTCATGCATACCTGGATATTGACATAGTGAGATAGTAAGTTAAGGCCAATCCTATACCATGATTTATCCCCTTCATCCATTCCCCAAACTTGTGTTTCCTCTGTAATCCCACCATACTGTAGTTTGAAATGAACATATACATGTATAATAATTGTTGACATTTCTGAGTTTCTCTGCCTGCCTGTGTATAACTAGGCTTCTAATGGGAGTTGAGTATTCCCCATTGTATTGATAATCCCCTTTGTCCCTCCATCCCCTCTGTGCCTCCCTCCCTCTCTCCCCACCTTCATAGGTATGCTTTCCCCAGCTCATGTGGAATTTCAACTATGTTGAGTTTATTACTTAAATTCAACTGACTATCATCCTGTTGAGACAGGGAGAAAAGTTAGGCAGTCAGAGTAGTTAGAATGTTTGAGTCAATCAAGGGAAAACTGATTCTTTTTCTTTTAAGATCAATTTGACATCCCCCAATGCTAGCAAGAAGGGTCTGAAAAGGTGGGTCTAGATGCAGACACTCCCTTCTGCTAAGCAAGCTGCCATATTCTTTCTATTGATACCCAAGCTGCAAACCCAAGGCTGGACCCAACCAGAATTTCCCATACCCATGTCTTAGGTTTGGGGAAAGGGAGAGGATGAGGAATTGAAGACAGAACATTCTATAAAAGGGCAAACCTAACTGCCTTTCTGGCTCTGTCCCCTTCTTCCACTCTGGGGGAAGTCTGCTCTTTTCCTTATGCTCTTTATTTTCTATTATTTTCTTAAATTAAAGTCTGTTTACTATGCTTGCCTTTGTGTCCCTCAGTTTCATTCTTTGTCTCTGGGGGACACAAACCTGACTCCCACCAAACCAGCATCTCTGTCTTAGGTTTTACACTAGCTTCCACATATGAGAGAAAACATCTGAGTTTGGGATACTTCATTCAGCATAACTTTTTCCATTTCCATTTATTTGGCTGCAAAGGCAAAATATCATTCTCTCAAAATATCAATCATTGTGTATGTGTGTGTGTGTGTGTATATATATATATATATATATATATATATATATATATATCACAATTTTTTAATCCGTTCATCCAGTGAGGGGCATCTGGGTTGGTTCCATAGTTTAGCTATTGTAAATTGAGCTGCTATTATTATTAAACATTGAGGTAGCTGTGTCTCTGTAGTATGCTGGTTCTAGCTCTTTTTGGAAAATACCCTGCAGTGAGATAGCTGGGTTGTAAGGTAATTTTGTCCCCAATTTTTTGAGGAGACTTCACACTACTTTCCAGAGTGGCTGTACAAGTTTTCAGTCCCACCAGCAGCTTCTGAGTGTTCCTTTCTCCCCACAACCCCTTTAGCATCTGTTATTGAATTCTTTTTTTGTTTTAATAAGAAATTTATTTGTAGAACAATCAAACATGCTTTAATGGAACAACATAACATATAGATAAATTCTGAAAATTAGATTTACCTCCCAGAGCCCCCACCCAATTGCCCACTCTTATTCCCCCACCCCCTCCTTCTCAATACATCTCTACAAATGCCTTAGTTAGTATGCCACTACACCTTTTCCAGATTTAAAACATGAGAATTGACCTCCTTTTCCAAAGGCCAGGGTCTAGCTCCAGCATCCAGAGATTAGTGAAGACATTCGACCTTTGGTTCTCTGGGTTATGCTGACTTCACTCAGCATAATTTCTTCCACAGCCATCCATTTACTTTGAAAGGCTTCAATATCATTGCTTCTAATTGCTGACTAGAACTCCATGGTATATATGTACCACAGTTTTTGGAACCATTCATCCAGTGAGGGGCATCTGGGTTGTTTCCACAATTTAGCTATTGTAAATTGAGCTGCTATAAACATCTTTCAACATCTGATTTTTGACAAAGGGCGACACGATATTACATGGAGAAAAGAAAGGCTCTTCAATAAATGGTGCTGGACAAACTGGACATCCACTTGTAGAAAGTTGAAATTGGACCCATATCTTTCTCCTTGCATGAGAATCAAATCAAAATGGATCAAGGAGCTAGGAATTAAACCAGCTACCTTGCAACTGATGGAAGACAAATTAGGTCCAACACTTCAGCATTTGGGAGTAGGTAAAGACTTTCTCAACATGTCTCCTAAAGGGAAGGAAGTAAAGTCAAAAATCAGTGAGTGGAATGCCATAAAGCTAAAAAACTTTTGCACTGCCAAGGAAACAATCAAAAGAGTCAAGAGATTTCCTACGGAAATGGAGAGAATCACAGGCTATGATTCCTCTGACAGGGGCCTCATATCCAGAATCTACAATATCCTCAAAAATGTCAACTACAAAAACACAAACAACCCAATTAATGGGCCAAAGAGCTAAATAGAAACTTCTCAACAGAGGACATTGATCAAGCCAGTGAATACATGAGAAAGTGCTCTAAATCACTAGTAATCAGAGAAATGCAAATGAAAACTACATTAAGATTTCACCTCATGCCTGTCAGATTGGCAAAAATGAAGAAAATAAACAATATTAGATGCTGGGAGGGGATGTCGAGAGATCAGTACACTAGCACATTGTTGGTGGAATTGCAGACTGGTACAGCCCCTCTGGAAAGCAGTGTGGGGAATCCTCAAAAAACTAGGGATGTTAGTGATCTTAACTGCATATATATATATATACATATATATATATATGTATATATATTTGCATATCATTTTTATTGAAAATGGTAGTATGATAAAATCAGAATGTAGAGTTTTATATAAAATGCCATATCAAGTATATCATAACTGATCCTTTATATGCCTTCTTTTTCTTTTAATTGAGAAATTTATTTTTTGAGCAACCATACAAGTTTTTAACAAAATAATATAAAATGTATATAGATTCTGGAGATTAGATTTATCTCCAAGAGTGCCCCCCCAATTACCCACCCTTACCCCTCCCTTCCCCTTCCTACAATATCTCTAAAAAAGTATTAGTTGTATAACATTACACCTTACCTGACTTTAACACATGATAATAGACCACCTTTCTCAATGGCCAGGGTCTAGATCCAGCCTCCACAGATGAGTGGAGACATTCGACCCTTGGTTCTCTGGGTTAAGCTGATTTTCACCATATATCTTTACAGATTTTCTGTTTAGGAGAGACTGTCTTTATCTTCCTGAATTTTAGGATCTAGTCACAAAAGTTTCTCTCTTCAGGGTAATTTGGGTTCCTCCTATTAACATTATTTTTGCCTGGAAATTCCTCTGCAGACAATAGGTAGCTTCTTGCTAAGGAATGTAACGCATCCTACTTACCTAGGCCGGCAGTAGCAGGCAAACTGCTTTTTGGAAGAGAAGGAATGTGGGGTGAGTACAGTGGGCCCATTTTAGAAAATTATTCTCTTATACTTGCATTTCCACCATTCTTCTTTGTCTGTCTCTAACAATATTATATGTAGAAAACTGAAAATTCTACAGAAAAGTGTTATGTTTATTCAGTGAATTCAGCAAAGTAGTTTGATGTAAATTCAGTGTGTACAATCAATTGAATTTCATGCCTTAACTATGAAAAATCTGAAAGGGCTTTTAAAAATATTCCATTTAAAATAGACACAAAAAGAAAAAATTTATTTGAGAATTAGCCAAGTACTTGAAAAACTTGAAAATTAAATCTACAAATCATTGTTGAAAGGCATTAAAGGAAACATAAATAAATGGAAACACACCAAGTTCATGGATCTTAATATTGTTACAGTTATTAAGGTTATCTTACACCCTTATAAAATCTCAATGATGATGTGTTTTGTAGAAATAGAAATCTCATCTTTAAGTCATTTGAAATATCCAGGGACTCCAAAGAGCCAAAGAAAACAAAAGAGATAAAGCTGAAAGATTCACATTTCCTGTTTTCAAAATACATTGCAAAACTATAGCAAATTAAAACATTGTGGTCCTGAAATAAACAGACATACAGACCAATGGAAGATAAGAGAAAATCTAGAAATAAATTTATATCTATATCTATTTAATCAAATAATTATATATACAGTCAAATGGCTTTTTACAAGGATACCAAAATAATTCAGTAAGAAAATGATAGTCTTAAATAAGAAAATAAAACATAATGCTGGAAAAAATAGATATTCACTTAGAAAAAATGAATTTGGACCTTTATATCTTTACATAAGAAAACATACAAAAAGGTAGCTCAAAACCATCATAAACCTACATGTAAGAACTGTACAAATCGTAGAAGAAAAGAGGACAAAAACTCCCCAACATTGAATTTTATGCTGATTTCTTGGGTATGATAAAAAGGAAATGGCAAAAAATGAGAAAAATGAGAATTCATGGAAATTTTAAAATTTCTGCATTAAAAGGCAGTGTCATTAAAGTAAACAGACAACCCATAAAATGGATATTTGCAAACTATCCATCTGATGAGTTACTATCCAAAATAGTTAAAAAATCCTAATAATCATCAACAACATAGAACCCAATTCAAAAATGGATAAAAGACATAAATTGATCTACCTCCAAAGAATGTATATAAATAAACAATAAGCATACAATGGTGTTCAATATCACTAATCATAGGGAAATGCAAATCAAAACTACAGTGAAATGCCACCTGACTAGTATTGAAGAGGATATGATGAAATTGAAACCCTACATGTTTCTGGTAGGAATATAAAATGGTATAGGTACATTGAAAAATAACATGGCATATCCCCAAAGAATAAAAATTAAAATTACCTTATGATACAGAAATGTAACTTTTATTTTATGTTCCCCAAATTGAAAGCATGTATAGGGATTTGACTGAGAACTAAGTAAAACATATTTCTCTAAGTGATTCAGCAACTAAAAATGAATGAAAAAGTATTCAACTTGGAAGAAGCAAATTATCCTAATGTAATATCTTTAAACTATTACATTAGATTACATTTTATGAAAGAGGTTAAAATTTAAATCCAGCATAAAACAGCAAAAATGAAGTCTTAAAAGGGGATATAGTAAAATCAATATTGCTCTTTTGGAGTGGAAGTATTCTTCTGGAACTAGTCCATAAACCATTAAGGTACCAGGGCAAAAATTAAAAAAAATCAAGTAAAACTCCTATAAATTTCTAGAGGTTTATTACTGATGAATTACTAGAATATAATATTCTTAATACTGGGGTCTTCCCAGCCAATTTGTGAAATGGTCAATGGAGAAAAATATCTATATGTCAATGACTACTCAAAATATATGAATGTAACACAGGCCAACAGGACAAAAAATTATGTAGCTAAGCTATTTCAACATGGAAACAACTGCTGCAGGGCAGATAGCTCATTGTTGCTCCTGTGGAGGTGTGATTCTTTGCAAGCTAGTAAGGTACAATTAGTTTAGACTGGCCTCCAGGGAGACAAACTACTTTAAATATAAGAAAGAAAATAAGGGAATGGCTCAATTGAAAAATAGGTTGAAATTTCAAAATCTGCAAGCTAAGATTTAGCAATATGAGATTCATAAAATTTAGAGTGCACAGAAACTAATCAGTTTCTGTATATATCCTCCCATACACCATGGGTAATTGGATAACTTTAAATGATTCTACTTAGTAATTGATTTTCACTGAGTCCCCCTATAAGTAAGCTAACAAACACTGAGTAAAATGCTGAGGTTTATTATAAGCCTTTAATCATTATTTATTTATTTATTTATCTATTTATCAAAAAAAGAAATTCAATAATGAAAATTTAGATGGATGCTGTGGGTTAACATTGTATAGCTGTTATAGATCAAAGCTTTGTGTTCAAGTTGTATCTTTGAACCAGCAGCTGTGTGATGCTAGCCTGGTGAAATCCCCTTGATACACTTGACTGTCTGCTTTTGGAAAATGGAAATGGCAATGATGAAGATGCTATTATTACTGGGCTATTTTTAAGCCTGGAGTGTATTGCCAATAAGCTGCTTATCACATTGACTAAATAAACAGGGTAAACCCTGCTACTCCACTGAACTCATTCATAGTATTAATAATAAGAAACCTATTCTTTCCGATTATGTTAGCTAGTAATAATTAGCCCATAGAATGAAATGCATCAGCCATCCCTCAGTAGGAGCTCCCAGTACCGATCTATGGGAAATGTAGGTGGTGTGAATGCTTGAAAATAAATGTTTTGTAAACCCCGCATATAAACACTAAAAGGACTTGTGATGGCATGATGGCATCATTGCATGATAGGAGACGATTCGGTTTGTTTCTGGGCAGTGATTACTGAAATTTGGTTGCAAATGAGAAGCAGCATAGATTGACAGGGACATCTGCATGAGTTCTTCACAATATTACAAAAGCCAAGGGAGATGTTTGCTTGAGAATTATATCCACACCTCCAGTCTTTGAGGCTGACCCACAGTGACCATTTGTAATGGGAAGTTTCAGATTAATTCATTTCAGTTCAATGACCAATCTATGAAAGATACTTAGCTTCTGACATCTCTTACCATTTCAATGATATATTGCTTAACCGCTAGGGAAAAGAAATATGCCTTTTTATTTTCACTTCTCAGAATTCTTCTTCAAAAACTGAAGAATCAGAGTAACAGAGACAAGAAGGAGGACATATGTATAAATAACTAGATTAATTTCTAAATTGAACATTTTCAAAGATTTCAAGTAGGTCCCACCTTCTCAACTATTCTTAGCATTGTGAGTTAGAAAAGAGAAAGACTGAGGCCAGGGAAATGAGGATAAAGAAGGCTTTGGTTCCACTATATCTGCACCAATATATTTTGTAGAATGTTTATATATAAAAAGGTAGGAGTGGAGCTGCTCCAATCAAGAAACTTAGAGCCTGGACTACTTAGCCTTAAAACTGCAGGAAATGGTGAACCCTAAGCACTACCACAAACACTATTTCCTTGATAAACAGATTTTTACACAGTGAACTAGAGAAGAATCTCAGATTGTAATGTTTGATAATTTCAGAATTTTTAATTTGAAAAGAACAATAGACTCTTAAAAGTCATCTAAATTCATCTTTTGATATATTTTAAATAAAAAGTTTGGAATTATTAAATTTTTTGATGTTTTGTTGTAGAAGGGATTGAATCCAGGGGTGCTTAACCATTGAGCATCATCCGCAGCAGCTGTTTCATTTATTTATTCATTATTTATATTTTGAGACAGGATCTCACTAAGTTGCTTAGGACCTTACTAAGTTGCTGAGGCTGGCCTTGAACCTGCAATCCTTTGACCTCTGCTTCCTGAGTTGCTGGGATTGTAGGTGAGTGTCTCTGTGCTTGGTTTTTAGAATTTAATTTATTAAAAATATGTCAGGAAAGTCTAAAAATTAGCAATGTCAGGACAAAAAACAATGAAAAAGACTTCTTTCATTTTTAGTATTAAAATATACAAAAGAATAAATAGCTATTTTATTCACTTCTCAAGAGAGTTTTGCAGAAAGGAAATTTAGAGAAAATTTTAGAAGCAATTGAATAACAAAGAGAATCAAATATTTGTTGGCAGAAGAAGAAAAGAAGGAAGTATGTGATATGCATAGAAAATATCAGATGAGCTACACTCCACTTTTTAAACTCAAATGTTACTATGGCATAGTGAGATGAAAATTGAAGGGCTGTAGTCATCAGTGATCACTTACTTATATTTAAGCAAATAATGTTGAGTTTTATATTTAAAATGGGAACAGAAATATACTCATTTGAAAAATTCTATGTAAAAACAGGAAAAGGATACATCTAAATAAGTGAAAAAATGATCTGAAATAAAGTGTTCAGGCTAAGAAATATTTCACATTCAATCTAATTTAATTTCTTTGCTACACAGTGAATCGAAGTTTAGAAAGGTGAATGAGTTCACAAGTCAAAAAACTAATTAAAGGTGGGGTACAAATTTGAACAGACTTTTAATTTATTGTTGTTTCCTAATATTTTTAGAAATATACAAACATAGACCTCCCTCAAGCTTGGTATAATTTGCATACACTGTGGTATGCCAACAGAATGCTATAAGCTCTAACACCACCTTAAAAGTCTTTAGAGCATAAATTTACCGCACTAAAATATCAGCTTTCTCTCCAACCCTCTACCTGCAAAAGCCTTATTGGACACTGGGACACTGGGAGCAGGTAAGGTTCATGATCATTTGTATTTTCATTTATATTTTAAATATCATATCTAAATTTCATTTGGTTTTGATGTGACAATAGTAAACAAAATTGTGTTCCTTGTATAGATTTGCATGTATTATAAAATGGACAACTTATTATAGTTTGCCTGTTTTTTTAAACAGATGATATTTATGTCCTTTAAATACTTTATTTTTGGTACACATTATTTAATTAATACCTTTTTGTATAACTTCTGTATTCTATGTGAGATCATGCCCATCAAATATCTTTCTTTCTTTTTCTTCTCATTGTGCTGGATTATGTATATTAACTGCATAAAAACTTAAGGGTCTGCTAACTGATAATCATATTGTATTTATATGGGTTTTCAGGATCTTTTCTTACTTTTTACTATAAAGCACATGATTAATAAATTAACATGATTTTTTTTTGCACTTTTTATTTATCTTTTGTAAGGTTACATGAACTTTAGTGTTCGGGGCAAAAAGAACAAAACAAAACAAAACAAAAATACCATAGCGGTCTATACGGGCACATCATGTAAGGTCTGAAGTCTAACACTCTGTTCCCCAGTAATATGTAGCTAGATGGTTTCCTTGATTTGGGTCTGAGAAAACGTTCTTTAGACTGAATCTACAGGTTTAAGTCAAAAGATTATTCTAAAAGCTGTGCAAATATTAGAGATGAAAAAAATGGTGCTTCATTAATAATTCTGTAGGTAAATGTCTTTTCTACCATTCTCTAAAAGAAGGAAATTTTGGCAA
>PVKS010052661.1:0-10672 GCA_004027875.1 Aplodontia rufa
AAAAGAAAGATGCTTCTGTTACTCATGTAAGTGTTGAGAACTTATCAAAAAAGTACAAGAATGCTTCTTTACTTACACTTCACTTTCTGTTATCGTCATTTAGCAAACATTAATGGGGCACCTATCCTTTTCTAGGCTTTGGGCTAGGCAATGGGGGTACAAACACAATATATACTGTCTCTGTCATATACGAGTTCACAGTACTAAATAGGAAGATGGACAGGTACACAAATCAATGCAATAAAGTATCATGTAATAGGAGTCTGGAAGGCAAGCTAGATACAGTGGAGGAAAGTGAAAAACTTTGTCACTCAAAGGGGTGAGTGACCTTTTCGAGTAGGAAAATTAGTGTTTTCACTAGCTTAAAGTATGAAACAGCATACTGTGTGGCATAAGGCTTGGGATTTAAGGGGTGTAGCTAGAGATGAAGCTGAAAGGAGGTAGGCAGAAACCAGGTGCTAAAGAAAAGAGCCCTGAATGCCTATTATGTGCCAGCAACAATGCTCTCCGTTGACACACACATCGACTGATTTAATCCTCAGGAGAGCTGTGTTGCTAGAATCTGCTATTGCTATTTTACAGATGAAGAAGCTGAATCTCAGAGAGGGTGAGTGAATTGATTTGGGTAATACAGATAGAAGGTGGCAGAGGTCAGACTTTAACTCAGATCGTTTTAGCTTGGAAGTTCCAATCACACTGTGTTTGAAATCTGGCTTGTTCTTCAACTGTCTTCTGATGGGTCCTAGGGTAATGGAAATGACTTGTCCACCATGGAGGCGAAAGGCGAGGCTGACTGTGTGTGGAAGAGCCAAACCAGTGCAGTTCTGTTTTATATGTGGAGATTTTTGATCAATGATGGGAGTGAAGGGTAAGGACAAGAAACGGTATAAGGTGACACCCAGGTTTCTGGCTTGGATGTGTAGCTGGTGGTATTCTTAATTGTTTCTTTCTTTAAAAAGGCAGTGTTTATTAAATTTCAGACATTTGTGGATCACCCTGGTAACTTTTGCTGTAAGTGAGGTAGTTACCTTATTATTATTATTATTATTACTATTATTATTAGGAACTGGGGATTTAACCCAGGGGATTTTACCACAGAGTTACATCCTCAGTCCTTTTTATTTTATTTTTTTTATTTTGAGACAAGGTCTTGATAAGTTGCTTAGGGCCTCCCTAAGTTGCTGAGGATGGCTTTGAACTTGTGATACTGTGCCTCAGCCCCCTGAGCTGCTGAGATTACAGGCATGAGCCTCTGTGCCTGGCTCTGTTATTTATTTTTTTAAAATACACTACTTGGGGTTGGAGTGGTGGCTCAGCAGTGAAGGCACTTGCCTGGCATGTGCAAGGATGCAGGTTCGAACCCCAGCACCACGTACACCATGAAGTGTTGGAGCAATGAAAACCAGATGAAAAAATAAATAAAATTGATTCTCTCTCTCTCTCTCTCTCTCACTGTCCTTCTCTCTCTTTAGGAAAAAATACAATAGACTTATTTAGAAAGGAAACCAATTTCCCAGAAGTTTCAGAATGAATGTACTAATATTTTATTCATCTAACTTCAAATAAATCTATGAAGAGTAATATACAAATTATTTTTTCATGTGTACTCCCTAAAAATCATCTTACGTATCCCCAGTGGTTTGTGTGGCTCACAGGGGGAAACAGCAAAATAGAGAATATGGGAGGAGAAGCAACAACTACTTAATTGATAGTTATTTTAAAGTGAGTATAAACTGGCAGAAGAGAGGAGTTAATGAACAGGAGAAACTTTCATTACTATAATCTGTGTTTGAGACTATATATAAAAGTGGGTTCTTTGTGAACATTTAAAGACTAAGTCTTTTAAGGTCAGATCTGGGAACAACAAAGGGACCAAAAGAATGAAAGAGCCCCAACTGGCAGGAATAACACTAACTTTATCAACATTTATAAGAGCCATCCTAAAATTACCAATGTTAAGCAAAACACTGAGTACAATTAACAGTAATCTTTTCTTATTTCTTTTATACATAGAGGTACTTTCTTGTAAATCGTATTTATTTTTATTTCAAACATTTTTAAGATAGATGCTGATATCCTCTCCTTCCGAAATGCTGCCCCCATACACATAGGCTCTTCTTCAATGCAAAATTAAAGCCTCAGGCAAGATTAAGAAAAGTTGTTTATAGTGTCATTGATACTTTTGATGACAATAAGTAGATCAGCCATTCCCAAAGTGAGGTCTAGGGGTCTCTGAGCTTTTCAGGGAGTCCTCAAGTTCAAATCTATTTTCATAATGGCACTAAGGTGCTATTTGCCTTCTTTACTCTTTTTATTTTGAGTGTACAGTGGAATTTTCCAGAGGCAACATGAGATGTGATGATGTCACTACTCTGAGAGCTAATGGAATGTGTGCTTTGTATTCTTGTGTTTTAAGTTCTAATGCAGAAAATATAAGTAGATATAATCCACATAAACAGAAGTTGTTCACAGTCCTTGATATTTTTTGTAAGGGTAAGGGTCCTGAGACAAAAACATTTGAGAACTAATGAGTTAAATGTTTGGAATCAAAGCAGCAAATATGGTTGTCTAAGAAAAAGGGGTTTTTCACTGGGTATGGTGGCACATTTACAATCCTGATGATTTTGAAAGCTGAAATTGGAGCATTGCAAGTTTGAGAACAGCCTCAGAAACTTAAGGAGATCCTGTCCCAAAACAAAATAGAAAGGCGGTCAGGCATAGTGGTATACACCTATAATTTCAGAGACTTGGAAGTCTGGGGAAGGAGGATTACAAGTTCAAAGACAGCCTCAGCAACTTTGAGGGACCCTCAACAACTTAGTAAGACCTTGTCTTAAAATTAAAAATAAATAAAAGTGACTGGATGTAGCTCAGTGGGAAAGTGCCCCTGGGTTCAATCCCTAGTACTATATAAGTAAGTAAGTAAGTAAATAAATAAATAAATAAGGGCTGAGGATGTAGCTCAGTGGTAGAGTTCCTTTGGGACCATTCCCCAACACTGTCTCCTCCCTGCCCCCTCCAAAAAAGAGGAAAGAAAAGTTTTTTTTTTTTTACTTTTTAAAAATTCATTAAAGGGGGAGGGATAAGGGTGGGTAATTGGTGGTGGGCTCTTGGGAGTAAATTTAATTTTCAGAATTTATATATATATTATATTATTTCATTAGAGCTTGTCTGTTCAACAGATAAATTTCTTAATAAAAAAGTAAAAAAAATTCATTAAACATATTCATGTTGTTGTGTAACCATGACCACCATGATTTGATTTTTTTAAAGAGAGAGAAAGAGAATCAACTTTATTTTTTCCATTTGTTTTAGTTTTTCTGACACTTAGTTGTGTGTGTGGTGCTGGAGTTTGAACCTGCATCCTTGCACAAGCCAGGCAAGCGCCATAACCACTCAGCCATGGCTCCAGCCCCAGTGCTTGTACTTTGTAATAGTTTCTTGCATTCCATTGTATGGATGGATTATAATTTTTAAAGCATCCAATCATATACTTTAAATCATCTCTAGATTAATTATAATACCTAATACAATACAGATGCTATGCAAATAGTGGCTATACTGCATTATTCAGAGAATAATCACAAGAAAAATATCTGTACATGTTTAGTACAGAAGCAATGTTTCAAATTTTTTTTCAAAGAGAGAGGGACAGAGAGAGAGGGAGTTAAGGAGGGAGGGAGAGAGAGACAGAAAGAGAGGAATAGAGAAAGGAAGAGTTAGCCTTATTTTTTCATCAGGTTTTCACTGTTCCTCCACCCAGCCACACTTGTGGTGCTGAGGATCAAACCCTGGTCCTTACGCGTGCCAGGCAAACGTTCCACCACTGAGCCACCTCCCCAGACCTACAGATGCAATTAAAAAAGTGTTTTCAATTTGTGATGTGGTTAATTGAATCCATGGATATGGAACATGCAGGTAAGGAGGGTCAACTGTAATCACTTCTTTCAGTTTCTTTTATAGTTTTATCACCCAAGTATACTTCCTTAGACACTATAGTTTAGACTTTACCACTTTATGTCTTTTTAAGAGAGAGAATGAAAGAGAGAATCAATTTTATTTATTTTTTCATCTGCTTTCTGTTTATCTGACGCTTAGTTGTGTATGTGGTGCTGGGGCTAGTACCCAGGTCTTCATGCATGCCAGGCAAGTGCTGTAACCATTGAGCCATTGCTCAATCCCCCGTTTTATGTCTTTTGACAGCATTTTATCATGAGTTTTTTTTCAAATACAGAAAAGTTGAAAGAATTATATATAGTGGACACTCATATACTCAGCAACTATATTCTAAAATTAGCACTTTGCTACACTTTATTTGTTACATATCTATCCATCTATCTCTATCATTCAGTCTGATCCATTGTGAATGTCCTTTTTATTTATTTATTTATCTGTCCTTTTATTTCCTGTAAATTGGAAGCTGGATCTAGCAGCTTGATCTGATTTCAGGTTTGGTTTCTTTGACAAGTTAAGGTGGTGGTTCTTTCATCAAGGGGCACATGCTGTCTTTTGTTGTGGTTGTTATAACTGAATGCATTATTATGGGTTGCAGCATGCTGCACAAACAAGCCTGGAGAGTGAGCCACATCAATCAGGAAACAAAACCCTTTTGCTTTGCAAGTCTGTCCAGCGCCCTCTACTGACAAAGCTCGGTTCAGTATTAGTTTGTAGAAGAAAACTGAAGGGCCCAGTTTATTTTCACGGAAGGGCAAAAATCGTGAATTTGGAGAGGCAGTGTGTTATTTTTTAATTTTTTTATTAGCGCATTATAGTCTTCATAGGCAGCACGTTATTAATGGGCACACTTTACTTGCTTGTACTGATCACATAAAGAACCCTGTGCTACTTCTAGAAATCTATCTGGGTGAAGCTCTCTTCCTTCTGATACTCTGCCCCATAAATTCTAGTCCACTTGGCGTCCCTGGACTTTGAATTTGGTTTCTTCAACTCAGGGAGACCACAGTGCTCTACTTGGATACCCTTTCCCTACACCACAGCCTGGAAATTCTCTCTGGGAAGTAAGCTGGGGGCAATGGCTGGACTCACATGTTTGTTCTCCTTCTCTCTTATATTCTTTGTTGTACAATGTCTGAAAATTGTTGTTTTATATCTTTAACCCATTTATAAGTTGTGTAAGGTGGGAGGGTAAGTGTGGTCTCATTATGTTCCATCAAGTTCAGCTCCCTTGCTTTCTCTTTGAATGCATTTGCTTAATATGTTTGTCTGTCCTTCCATTTTTTGCATGTATTGCTATAGTATGCTGTCTTTAATTAATTTTATTCCTTACTCTTTTTATTGTTGCATTATAATTATACATAATAGTGGAGATTTTTTGGTACTGGGGATTGAATCCAGCAGCCCTTAACCACTGAGCCACATCCCCACCCCTTTTTATTTTTCATTTTGAGACAAGGTCTCATTAAGTTATTTAGGACCTTGCTAAGTTGCTGAGGTTAGCCTTGAATTAGTGATCCTTCTGCCTCAGCCTCCTGAGTTGCTGGGATTACAAGCACATGCCATTATGTTCAGCTATAATAGTGGGGTACGTTATGCCATATTCATATATATACACATAACAACTTGATCAATCTCATTCCCCTATCCTTCCTTTTTTTTCCTTTTTGGTACCAGGGATTGAACCCAGGGCACTCAAATACTGAGCCACACCCCTATCCCTTTTTAAATTTCTTTTTTCTTTTTTTTTTTATTTTGAGACAGGGTTTTGCTAAGTTGCTGAGTCTGGACTTGAACTTGTGATCTTCCTGCCTCAGCTTCCAGAGTTGCCGAGATTACAGGCAAGTGCTATCATGCCCAGCTATCCTTCCATTTTTAACTTCTCAGAACCTCTTTGTTCTAGATATGAGTTTTGCTCACTGTGACGTTTTGGTTTGTGATATCTTGCAAATTGTTTTCCTCTGAATAGCCGAGTAAAGATCGTTTACCTTCATTGATATAACTTTTGGATTCAGTTCTCTTGCGTTATTTTACATTTTGTTTATTATTTTTATGTTCCTCATGGTATTGATTCTAAGATTCACATTTAACCATATTTTAACATTTATGACACCAGGATGTGTATTCTATGTGATGGTATGTGAAAATTTAATTGGCTGTGTTGATGTTTTATAATTGATAGCATTTTAGAGCATATGAAATTAGAAATTTATTTTTTAAAGACCTTGTAGAGTTTGTTTGTATTTTTATTGTCATAGTTCTAATATTTAAGAAGGTTTATATGTTTGTTAGACTTCTTTTATAACTACATCTTAGTCATCTTTTTAGTTGATCTTATGTAATTTCATTATTTTATATATATTCAATTACAGATTTGATTTTCTTTTTAATATTATTAGAAATTCCATGGGTTTCCTGAATTGGTGTGTTCTTGTTTTTGCTTCTATATCTCATTCTTAAACTCTCATATATTTTCCTTATGGTGCTGTTTTTCTGATGTATCTTCTAGTCTATAATTTGTCTCTTCAGCAACTTCTTATCTTCTCTTAAATATATATATATATATATATATATATTTTAAAGACAGAGGGACAGTGAGAGAAATAGAGATTCAATTTTTTTTTTTTAGTATTTCATGTGGCCTTCGTTGCTCTGGGACACCGTTGTGTATGTGGTGCTGGGGTTTGAACTCACGTACTTGCACATGCCAGGCAAGTGCTGTAACCACCAAGCTACTGCTCCATCTCCAAATATATATAATTTTTAATTTCATTAATCATCCTCATTTTTAGAAATTTTATTTTATTCTTTTTCAAATCTGCTAGGTCGTTATTATATAATTTTCCATTTCATGCATGTATTCTGAAGCTTGCCTTTTATTTTATATATATATATATATATACATTTTTTTAAGAGAGAGGGACAGTGAGAGAGAGAAGAGAGCATTAATTGTATTTAGTTTTTCATGTGGCTTTTGTTGCTCCGACACTTCATCGTGTGTGTGGTGCTGGAGTTTGAACCCACGTTCTTGCCCATGCCAGGCAAGCTCTGGAACCAATGAACCAATGCCACAGCCCCCTTTTTTCTTTTAAAATATCAAATTTAGCTCATTTTAAATCTACCTGTGATCATTCCTGTATCTGAAACCATTTCAGGTTTGCTTTTGCTGGTTCTTGCTCATCTTTAATAATGAGGATTAGATTCAGGGACACTTAACCACTCAGTCACATCTCTGGCCCTTTTCATTTTTATTTTGAGACAGGATCTTACTGGCTTAGGGCTTTACTAAGTTGCTGAGGCTGCATTTGAAATTGTGATCTTCCTGACGCAGCCTCCTGAGCTGCTGAGATTACAGGTGTATGCCACCATGCCCAGCTAATGTTTTTTCTTTTTTCTTTTTGAGGTACACAGCATAGATCTCAGGGTCTTATGCATGCTGGGCAACAGCAGGACTACTGAGGTACATTCCCAGACATTATTTGTTTTAGAGAGAAAATCAATTTTATTTATTTATTTTTTCATCTGGCCTTTGTTTTTCTGACACTCAGAACTTGGGTCCTCACGCATGCCAGGCAAGTGCTGTAACCACTGGGATACTCCTCTAGCTCCAATTCCCAGATCTTTTGAAAATTTTTATTTTGAGACAGAGTCATGCTAAGTTGCTGAAGTTGGCCTTGAACTTGTGATTCTTCTCCATCAGCCTCCTGAATCCCTGGGATTACAGAATTGTGCCACAATTACTGGATTGAAAATTATTTAATTTTGGGCTGGAGTCTCAGTGGTTACGGTGTTTGCTTGGCATGCAGAAGGATACGGGTTCTAACCCCAGCACCAGCGATGCAATGAAGTGTTGGAGCAATGAAGGCCATGTGAAAAACTAAAGTTGATTCTCTCATTGTCTGTCTCTCCCTTAAAAAAAAGAAAATTTATTAGTCTTAAAACAACAAATCCCAGCATTATGTACAACATAATGCACCAATAAATGTGGGAAAAAATTTAAAAAAAAAACAAAAAAACATAATTTTGGCATCTAATGGTAAGGAAACTAACATTTAATGGCCTCTTTGTTATGTGCTAGGTGCTGTTGTGTTAGGTGTTTTCATTTTATACAGCTAACAAAACCAAGACTCGAAAAGATTGGCATTCGAAAGAGTGTATATGGCAAAATCTCAATTCTAGCCTAGAATTTTTCAATTCCTCTTCTGTATTATATCAACTGTTGTAGAGCCAGTTCCATGGACCAAACATTACTGTGATGTTCTGTAGTGATAGGGTTTTGTGATCCTGCAAGAAGGATTTCAAGCAAGTTGCATAGAGTAATAAGCAGTTTAGGCAGGAGATAAGATAGGGACACACAGTATGGAGACTAAGTGGACCAACTCTGGAGGGAACGGTGTATGTCTCTTTTTTTTTTAACAGATAATTTTTTAAAGAGACAGTGAAAAAGAAAGAGAATCATTTTTATTTGTTTTTCCATCTGGTTTTTGTTTTTTTGACACTAGGTTGTGTATGTGGTGCTGGGGTTCAAACCCAGATCCTTGCACATGTCAGGCAACTGCTGTAACCACTGACCCACTGCTCCAGCCTTAGCATGTTATATCTCTTACAAATTTTGGGTTATTAAGAGTTTTCCATCCTTTGTTTTTGCCTTTCTCTCAAACCCTGCCAAGTCCCCTCCCTTACTCCCTCCACCTTTTTTTTTGGTACTAGGGAGTGAACTCAGGGGTGCTTAACCACTGAGCCACATCCCCAGCACTTTTTATATTTTATTTTGAGACAGGGTCTTGCTAAGCTGCTTAGGGCTTCCCCAAGTTGCTGAGGCTGGCTTTGAACTTGAGATCCTCCTTCCTCAGCCTTCCAATCACCTGGGATTATAGGCATGCATCACTGCACCACCACTTTGTGATTGATCTGTGAGGGTTGCGATGACCAGGTCGTAAGACATAGCTGTGACATGTGAGGGTTGTGATAACCTGGTCACAAGAGATCCTTAAGGGATTATAATCGAAAGAGGTTCAACATGCCAATTCTTGTTTTCCAGATGTTTGCTTGCTTTGATAAAGTTTCCAGTGATTCCCAGTCCTGTGACTTATGGACTTGCTTTGATGTTTATGTTTGTTATCCTCTCTGTAAGTTATCTCCTGTTATTGTCACCCCAAGACCTGATCATGGGTGACTATGTACCTAACCAAACTGTGTTGTATTTTTGAGCACTGTTACAGGATCTCAAACCTGTGGGATATCGTTAAGAAGTGTGTGGCACACAGTAGATGTTCAACAATATTTGTTGAATGAGTGAATCAGTGAGTAAGTGACTAAATGGGCCAAAGCACGTAGCCTTGTGACCTACTGGGAATACAATTTACTGCGGAGTGTAAACATGTGAATACACCAGCTACCATTTGATATACATGGCAACAAAGATAATGAACTGAGTGTTTTGAGATCACCAAACAAAGAATTCGCTTTAGTGGTTTAGGAGGCTAGACACAGAGACTGTGGTGGGAGATGAGTCTAGGGAGATAAGTAGGATCTAGATCCTAAAGGGCCTTGTTAATTCTATTATATTGAGCACTTACTATATGCCAAAGAATGGTTGAAAATCTCACCAGTTGATTTAATCCTCACAGCACCCTCTAAGTGCTGTTAGGACATCAACATTGTATGTAAGAAAAGTGAGACAATGAATGGTTACAACATGGCCAAGGTCTTACATAATAGTGCAGCACATACCTGAGCTGAGCTTTGAACTTAGTGGGTTTAAATGCAGAGTCCATATCTTTAACCACTATGCGGTGTGTGTTTTGGTTGGTTGTTTATGGTACTGGGGATTGATTGAACCCAGGGGTGCTGTACCACTGAGCTACATCTTCAGTCCTTTTTACTTATTATTTTGAGATGGGGGTCACACTAAGTTGTCAAGACTAGCTTTTTTTTTTAAAGAGAGAAGGACAGAGAGACAGAGAGAATCAATTTTTATTGAGTTTTTCACATGGCTTTTGTTGCTCTGACACTTAGTTGTGTACGTGGGTGCTGGGGTTTGAACCCGCATCCTTGTGCATTCAGGGCAAGTGCCATAACCACTGAGCCACTGCTTCAACCCCTTCAGGCTAGCTTTAAACTTGTCTTCCTTCTACCTTAATCTCGCACATTGCTAGAATTGCAGGTATGTTTCACCCAATCAGCTATGCTGTGCTTTTTAAAACTCTATTAGGGCATATAATGGACATATTTCTGTACCAATGCATGCAAATCTACTAGCAACTTTTTTCCCACATCTTTTTAAAGTGAGGGACAGTGAGAGAGACAAAGAGAGAATCAATATTATTTAGTTTTTCATGTTTTCATTGCTCCACACTACTCTGTGTACTTGGAGCTGGGATTCGAACCCATGAACTAGTGTGTTGGGAACGACCTCAACATGAGGCCCAGCTGGCTTATAAAAGATTTGGTGGTAAACAACTCTGTCCCAGCTGGCTTGTATTTTCCCTAGCAGCAGATTGCCTGACTGCATAACTAAGTCATTAGGCCACTCATTTGTTACAATTGGATAAATGTGTTTGCACTGTACCCCTATTGGTTGTAATGGATAAATAAAGAGAGTAGCAACTAGTCAGGTTAGAAGCAGCAGCAGAAGAAGAAGAAGAAGAAGAAGGAGGAGGAGGAGGAGGAGGAGGAGGAAGAGGAAGAAGAAGAGGAAGAAGAGGAAGAAGAAGAA
>PVKS010052662.1:0-10671 GCA_004027875.1 Aplodontia rufa
TCAAAATTCATTTGTTGAAGCCTAATACCCAGTGTGATGGCATTAGGAGGTGGGCATGCCTTTGGCAGATGATTAGGTCATGAGTGTGGAATCCTCATGAATGTACTCAGAGCCCTTGGAAGGGGCTGGAGAAACCAGAGTTCTCTTCGCCTGCTATGTGAGGACACAGCAAGATGTCGACAGTCCACAATCCAAAAGAGGGCCCAGACTAGAACCTAATCATGCTGACACATGGACCTCTGACATCCAGCCTCCAGAACCGTATGAAATAAATTTCTACAGTTTATAGGCCACTAAGTCCATGATATTTTGTTATAGCAGCCTCAAAAGACTAAGAGTAAGTTGCTTAATGTTTACTTGAAGGAGAAACAAGAAGGAAGACAATGAAGGTTGGAGAACTTCAAATACCCTAGATTCTTAAAAGGTTTTACAGGACCCACTATGTTCCTATTCCTGTCCTAAGGATCTTGGAATTCTTTTTTTTAAAGCACTAAAATATGAATTAAATGCAAAGAGTTGTAATAAAGTTCTGATTCTTCCTTATGAGAATTACTTTAATGGCTTTTGGAAAGCATCAGATGACAAATGTTTTCCAAACAAAAATATGTTGGTGGATGGCCCTGTAGTGCCAGTGCCCTGAGCATGCATTTAGCATGCCTACAATGGGTCATCTGGTGTTGGAAGAAGGGAAGGTTGGAGGCTGCGATTTGGTCTATTCCACCTAGAGTAGCTTCCCTCCACCCCATTCCAGCAGCTGGGAGTTAGCGACTCAGAACGCTGACATCTGCCTCAGCTGCCTACATCTGCTTCGTGTATGTGCGCGCGTCAGTTCCTTAACCAACAGAAACACACAGAGAGGAGTCCAGTGGGTCTCAAACTTGACCATGAATCAGAATTATCTGGAGGACATATTAAATGACAGATTGCTAGGCTCCACCCTAGAATTTTCGATAGAGTAGAATTTATACTTCTAACAAATTCCTAGATGATGCTGATTAGCTGGCTCAGGGACCACACATTTGGAGCCACAGACCTGATCTGAAATATTCATTTTATGGAGAAGAAACCAGAGCACTGAGAAAAAATAAGCTTGCAAACAATCTCATTCTAAGATTATGGGAAAGCTGGGCCTGGAAATAAGTCCCTTCTTGTTAAGCTACAATAAGTTGCGTCCCCTCAAGGTAGCTACATTAGTTGTCAACCCAAAAGGAATAATAAGAGTCTGATAAACACTTGGTATCTACAAAGTTTGTTTTCTATTTAAATTTTAAATACAGTTGCCAATAATCAAATGACACTCCTTGGATCATTAGACTTATTAATGAAACCCATCCAATCTAAGCTAATATTTGTTTGCTTTTAAAACTTGACTTCTCCTTCCTCTCCCTTCTGTCCTTCTTTTTCTCTGGGTCTACAATCTTCGGAGCAATTTGCAGAAAGATTTCCCCAAAGGCGAATAACATGTTTACAAGTTCTTTTTTGTCCTGAGTCCAAGTGTCTCCTTCATATTTTCCAGTAAAACTCCATCCTGCTGCTGCTCTATCCATCATCACAGAAGCAGAAGGATGACAAGAAGGACTGGAAGGATTGGTGCCCACAGCCTTGCAAACCAAGATTCAGCAGTGAGCTTCTCATGGAAATCCAAATTCACGGCAATTAGGTGAAACGACACATAAGCAAACGCTTGTAGTCTGACAATTATTTTCTTCACTTAACCCACATTTTCTTAAAAGTCTACTAAAAGAGTATGCCTCTTTAGTAACTGGGCTTTGCCATTATTTTCCTTTTTGTCTGAGCCTCATTCTGCTTTTAACTGGTCCATTGTAAGTCATGGCCCTGTTCTTGAGTATCTATCTAATACCTGTCCTATTCATTGTTTGGGCACTCGATAAATGTTTGTTTGTGTAAGCTGAGTCTAAGGCTGCTTGGACCTGCTGATAGCTTGCAGGGACCTTTCATTCCTCCCATTATTTTGCTACCAGGTACATGCCATAGATTTCCCTAACCAAAACTGGCAACTTTGCCATAGCACCTGATCATCTATCCTTGCCACCCAGTATCCCAAGACTAAAGAGATTAAGAGTAGCCACCTTGGGAGAAAACATGATAAAAGTAAAATTGATCTATTTAAAATGAAAACCCAGGGCTCTGTATATGACACAGGGGTTCAGTGTTTGCCTGGCACATATGAGGCCCTGAGTTTGCTTCTCAGCACTACAGGAAGAATAAATAGAAAGAAAGAAAGAAAGAAAGAAAGCCCAACAAGGAGATGGCCCCAACTCTTAAGATCGTGGGAAGGTGAGAGTAATTAAAAAGAGCAAAAATTCAAATTTTTGCCAGGAGAGCTATTATTTTAAAAGTTAAAAAAGAAGGTAAAGGTAGAGAAAGAAAGGAGATTGCAAAGAGGTATCATGGGGATTTAACATATAGCCCATAAATCAGGAAAGTAATCCAGAGGGACAGTCTGCCACTCTGGGAATTGAGGTGAGGGCTTTGGCTGGAACGCAGTGGGGAGAGGGAGAGGACTATGCTTCTGGGGGATGATGGGAGCTGAAAGAAAGAATGTTGGGTAAATATGGGAAACATGGGATAGCAAAGATGACCTGAATGAACTGGCAATGACTCATAATGCCCAATTATGTGCAGGTCTCTATTACTCGAAAGAGAATGAAGACAAACTTGCAATCACCAGCAAGGCACTATCTGCACCCTGAACCAGTGCTTCTGAGAGTGCAAACTGCACATGAACCCCCAGCACCTTTGCTAAAACACAGGCTGCAGTGCCCCCACCCCAGAGATTCCGATTCAGTAGTGCAGTGAGGCCCCTGATTCACCCTATCAGCAAGCATCCCGATGTTGCTGCTGCTGCAACACAGCCTGCAAAGAAAAAGGGGCCCTCTTAGCAAGTAGGGACAAAACTGTGGACACAAGGAGGTACCACCCTACTTCCTGAGATGCCCCACCCGACTCCTTCAGATGGCTGCAGGGAGACAACTACACCACAGACCCCAACCCCAGTTCTCTCTTCTCCATGCCCTATGCCTGCAGTTCCTTTAGCTCCTTACACATTTTCTCCAGGTCCTTCGGCTCTGGAAGCAATTTGAAGGAATTGTATCAACAGCACCCTGGGAAACAGCCATGGCTACCTAAGCCTGCAAGCATTTAGGAACTGCCCAGGATTCAGGAGAGACAGGTCCTGTTGACTTCATTTATTCATGGTAATGTCTGGGCCTGGGAAAGGGGAGCATTGGTGAGAGTGCAGGATCCTTGAGTACTTGTTGATGCAAGCAGAACCTAGGGCTTCTCTCAAAGGACCTTCCAGCAGGGAGCTCTCTGCCTGTATTTCATCTACCGTGCTTCAGCACATCAGAGATCTGAATTTTGAGGCCAAATCACCAGTGTTAGAGATGAAGCCAGACTACTATTTCATTTAGGGCCTATCCCTGAGGATCATCAGATGAAGAAAAGCAATTATAGTACAAGAACTGGGTCTTGGGGCTGAGAGTGTATTCCTGCCACAGTGCGCCTCCCCAGCACCAAAACGAAAAGAAGTGAATCTTCACGCTTGGGATTTCAAGATTTCAGACAGCCTTAAAGGGCTTTTCATCTTTCAAATTGCTACCTCATCCAAATAACAGCATGTGAAGCTCTTCCCAGCTGTGAAAGGGAGCTAATAAGTTCAGGTAAGGAATTTCATGTTCACGCTTGGGATACTTGGTCAAAGTTCCTAAAGCTGTCTCACTCCAAGAACATATGGGAAAATGTTCCTTTGATGAGTGAAATTAAATATTTCCCAACTATTTTAATCCTGAGTGGTTTTAGTTTTCCCTCGATGTGTTAGAGGGCAGAATGTGTTGAGGAAAATAAGAAGTCCCATGGTAACAGCACTGATTCCAAGAGCTCATGCCTGAGCAAGGGCAGAAAGGATGCAGGTATTCAGGATCCAGTTACAGCTACTCCAGTGCCATCACTTTCATCTGAGCAGAACTCTGGCCTGGACCCTGTACTGATAGGGCAAAGAGTACCAAGACAGGGCTGGATTAGTGGCTCAGTGGTTACAGTGCTTGCCTGGTATGTGTGCGTATGGGAGTTTGAACCCTAGCACCATGAACATAGCAAAGTTTCAGAGCAACAAAATCCACATGAAAAATTAAGTAAAAAATTGATTCTCTCTCCCTCTGTGTGTCCCTCTTTAAAAAAAAAAAGAGTACCAAGACAAAATTGGAACAGTGCCTTGAATCTTTTCAGTGACTTATAACCAAAAAATTAATTTAAAAATATTTCATGCCCCTCATCTCATTTCATAATAACTTTTCAGAGTAGACCCTGCAGGAATTAATGCCATCATTCTACAGATAACAGTTCAATTATATGCTCATGCTTGGCCCTCTTGCTTCATTATTTAGATTTTACTACCAGCTTTTGTCATCAAGTGTGTGATAACTTATCAAATTGCAATCAGGTTTTAAGGCCAATCTTTCTATCTGAAATCCCTAGGGTTTAAGAAGCTCCAAGACATGAAAACCCAAAATATGGCATGATTGAGGACTCTGTGCTGGTTATTCTCCATTTGCTTCCCTTTCCCTTCTTCCCCTACACACGTTTGCTCACTTCCTCTCCTGCTGTGTGACCTCAGAGGTCCACCTCTATACCTGCATCACCAGGTCACCTTCTCAGGTGAGTCAACGAAAGGAACCAGAGGGAGATAGAAAGGTAAAAACCAAGAGAGGCAGGGTTCTTTCTTTTCTGCTCCCTCATTTGCCCTTCCTAGACTTCAGCACCCGCTGGGTGGCCCTCTTCCATGGTCCTATCTCTCCCTGGAAGCTGGTAATACCATTTCCTCCCCCTGCCTGTTAGGGGTTAACAGCTTCCTACTCTTTCTTATTTCTCTGGATGCCTCAGGAGCCAGGTTGGTTCCCTTGATCCAGCCCACACTTCTGCTAGTGTGCCTGTACTCACATCTCTTTGACCATCTGCTATAATCTGTTTCCTGCTAGGGTCCTGAACCATGTACACCTTTCCAATCCGTAGCCCTAATCTGTAAATTCAAGGAACACATTAAGCCTAAATCATCCACACTTACAAATTCATTGATCCTTTCCTTTCAATAATTAATGTTCATGCTGATTTGCTACCAAGGACCTTGGGTCCTTATGTATTTCTGGCCTGAACTTATGTGATAGTAAGTAGATTGGTCCTTGTACCCTTCCACCTCTGATCAGTTCACTCCCACAGCCTCCTACTGGTCTGAATTTCCCTGGCCCATGAATCTGATCATATCATTCCTATAATGGAATGATATGTGCCTACTGAATAAAGTTCAAATTCTTAGCCCACCATGCAGAGCTCTCACCTGTGTGCCCAGGTCTAACTACGACTTCCCTGTTTGATTCTGTACTCTCCATGCACTAAAACATAGGATCTTCATTTTTGTTCACACTGTTCCCTTAGCCTAGAATGGCCTTTACTTTGTAATTCTTCAGTCTTCAAAGTTCAGCCAAACACTGCCTCCTACCTGATGGTTTTCTCTTTCTTATAGAGATAAGGAACTACTTTTTCTTCAAAACTCTCTCATTGATCTTTTTTTTTTTTTTGGCCCATTTCTTATGGCACTTAGCGTGTTAAACCTCTCAGTACAGTAACCTCTGTCCATCCTTCCGCACTCTCCATTCTAAGCACCTTTCCCAACTCCAGGCTGTCTGGGTCAGGATGGTGCCTCCAACAAGTCCAAGACAGAGACTCAGCTCATGTGCGTTGGATGAATAAATGCATGAATGAACCCAGTTCCACATCCTCTCAGTGCCTAACAGCATCTGCCATGTGGTTAGACCTCAAAATATGTGATTGGTCTACTGAACAAGCAGCATAAGGTATTCTGAAGATCCCACATGAGATCTTCATATTTGCCTATTTTGCATGATTATTCCTTAATATGAATATATATTATTTTATCATATGCCTTTTTTTAAGAGAGAGAGGGAAAGGGAGAATCAATTTTATTGAGTTCATGTGGCTTTCATTGCTCCGACACTTTGTTGCATCCGTGATGCTGGAGTTCAAACCTGTATTCTCCTGCATGCCAGGCAAGCGCTGTAACCACTGAGCCACTGCTCCAAGCCCCTGCTATGCCATTTTTAAAAAGATTTCTCTTGGGCTGGAGCAGTGGCTCAGTGGTTACCTGGCCTTCCTGGCATACATTGAGGATGCAGGTTCGAACCCCAGCACCACGTACACAACGAAGTGTCAGAGCAACAAAAGCCACATGAAAAGCTAAATAAAATTGACTCTCTCTCTCTGTCTCTCTCTCTCTCAAAAAAAAATCTCTCTTTGGGGGAAAGTAGTACTGCACACATAGAATTTCTTTAAAAAAACAGAAACAAACTATATGTTAGGGCTGAAGTGGGGGCTCCGTGCTTCGAGCACTTGCCTGGCATACACCAGAACCCAGGTTCCAACCCCAGCACCACATACACAACTAAGTGTTGGAGAAGCAAAGGCCAAATGAAAAAATAAAACTGATTCTCTCTTTCTCTCCCACTTTCTCTCTCTTTAAAAAAGAAAAAGAAAAAAAGAACTAAATGTTACTAAAGCTGAAGAAGAGCCTCGAAAGGGTTTCTGAAGGGCAAATAGATATGTGCAGCTTTGAAATATCCTACTTCTTTTTCATTTCCTGTCATTCAGTCCCATCCTTTCCTCGCATCCAATTTAGTCTAATGAGGCTACTGCAATGTATTTATTTTGGAGTGATTGAATTTAGAAAGACATTCATCTAACACGCAATTGCTGCCACAAGCTGAGTGGCTGAATCATGGCAGGGATGATGGCATTAATTTGAGGACAGCTGTTTCTTATCATTTCTAACACACACACACACACAAAAGCTCAGGCCAGGCTGGAGTTTCTGCCTCAGTTACAAGACAGGATTGATAGGATTTGAAGCAGAAGTGCTTCTGAATAGGTGGCAGGAGACAAAAGGGAAAAAGGGAATGCCCTGTGAGGGACTGAGCCTTTGCCTCTTAGAACCTGTCTGTCTGATACGTGAGAGTTGCTACTAACTCTTTGGGGTACTCAGAGAAGTTCCAGTTATGATGAGATAATTTAACAAGGACAGAGGAGGAATCTGTGTGGGTAACTAACCTTTTAATAAGAGTCTGCAAGACTGCAGTCATTATTTGCAGCTATTAAAGGACAGTGATAACCATGCTGGTCCACGAAACACGCGCTTCCACATTCACCATCTCAATTAAATGAAGCAGCCGCCCACATGCCCAGAGCTCAGGGGCTGCTATGTTGTCAATGTGTCCCCTGAAGTCATTTGTTAGAAGCTTAATCCCCAACATAAGAGTGTTGGGAGATGGGGCCTAATAAGAGATGATAGGGTCATGAGGGTGGATCACATCCTTATCACAGGAATGGGTTAATCATCAGGAGATCAGAGGGGGTTGTTATGAAAGTGAAATTGTGGGGCTGGAGAGGTGGCTCAGTGGTAGAGCATTTGCCTGGCATGTGCAATTTCCTGGGTTGGATTCCCGGCCCTGCATGCACAAATAAATAAAGGAAAAACAAAACAAAGATTTAAAAAAAAAATCACTGTCTCTCAAAAAAAAGAAAAAAAAGTGAAATTATCCTTTTTGCTTCCCCATTCCTGCATTCCAGCACCTTCGCCCTGTGATGCCTTTCACTATAATGCAGCAAGGAGATGTGGTCCTTCAATGTGGACTTCCCAACTTCCCAAACTGTAAGAAATAAATTACCCAGTCTTCTGGGATTCTTTTCCAGCAACACAAAACTGACTAAGGCAGGGGCATACCGAGATGGTTCCCAGGGAGCTGGGAAGCCTCTTCCTAACACAGTGCCCTTTGGCACTTGCCTGCTTCAGATGTCCAAAACCTAACATGAACACACTGCTTCTTTGAACCCAGGCACTTTCACTGTTCGAGCAAAACAGTCCCTGGAAACAAGCACACAGTCCGCTCTAACCTGCTTCCCTGAGTGTGAGTGCAATATCAGTACCTCTCTGCAGAACAGCTGGCTGAGGCTTTGAGCAGGTCTTGAATGCAGCAAGGGAACAAAAGGAGGCTGGGTTAAAGTAAAGCATAGAAACCAGTGGCACTCTTCACTTGCTCTTCCTGTTTCCTGCTGCCTCAAAAGCAGTAGCAAGTGAAGAGTACCAGCACCCTCTTGTTAAATGGGGCAGGAGGGAAGAGAAAGAAAGCTAGCAAAAATTGCTTGCTTAATTGGGACCCTTTGGCATCACATCCTCTAGAAATGTGTTATCTAAAATGAACTTTCTTTTATGTGGTATTGTTGTGAGTTCCTCAGAGACCTGCCTCTGCCCCTGCTCCTCAACCCCAACCCTGATGGTCCCTGACCTGGGGATCCCCAAACTCACTCCAGCAAGAGCTTCCTTCCCAGGCTCTGCATCCCACATCCAGCTTCTCCTCTGCGGGGGGCCAGTTTACTCCCTACTAGACAGACCCTAAGGTATCTCCCACACTGGCTTTCTGCTGCAAGAGTCCAGAGCTTCCTCCCCAAGCTCTGCATCCCACATCCAGCTTCTCCTCTGCAGGGGCCAGTTTACCCCCTCCAAGACAGACCCAAGGTATCTGCCACACTGGCTCTCTGCTGCTAGGGTCCGGAGCTGCTCCTCGAAGCATTCTTCGCCTGAAAAAGCACTGGGAGTATTGGCCAATCCCCAAGCAGCAGCATCTAGGCTGCCAAAGCATTAGTGAGCTCTGCTTTTTTGCAGTAAATTTCCGGGGTAGGAGTCATACCAGTCCCCTGGGCCCCAGCTGCAGGAAACACAGTAGAAACTCAGTGGTCCTGTTGAAGTGAAGTGAACACCCATACATCCCTTCACCCGGGGCCAGGAGTGGCACTTCGGGTAGCAGTTGCTCTCTCTAAAGAAATCCTCTTCAAAAGCCTCCAACCATCCTCTTTTCACCCTTGGTGTGGGTGACTGTGCACATCACAGAACCTCTTTCTGCTAAAGCCTACTTTAAGTTCTTCTGAATGGATCCACACTTCTTTGGGTATCTGATAGTTATTGTGTCTGGATTCTCTTCCAGTCTAACATCTTGTTACAGTTAATTTGTTCAGTGAACAATTACTGAAATTCCACCCTAGTGTACATCTTTCCTGTCCCCGACCTCCCTGCTTTTCCTTATTCATTCTTCACCTTCTGATATCAAATAATATGTACGAAAAAAAATCAATCATTCCCTTTCTTTTTTTCCCTTCTTCCCCCTGCACAAATTTCGTGCTATTGTTTTAGATACACGTAAGAAAATGTTTTCATTTTCTATACCAAAATAGATAACAAGAAAACTGAAGAAGAATTAAATTTAAAACAAAAATAAATAATGAAATGAAAGGATGTCAAGTCATCTTATAAGCACAGAATTTTTTACATTGTAATTTTTTAAAATTGATTTGGTATGTGGTGCTGGGGATAGAACCCAAATCCTTGTGCATGCTAGGGAAGCATTCTACCGCAGAACCACCTCTGCAGCCAGGGCACAGAATTTTTTAAGCACAAAACATTGCAAGCTATCTATCAGGAATTGTGTTCTTCAAAGTGCTATTGCAAACATATACTCTAAAATATTGTAGGAAAGAAGATACATTGTCATGTGCTCCTGGTACACTGGGCCTGGGATGGGAAGGGGAAGCTAAGGATGATCAGGGGCCAGTAGGTCATTTCAGTATTGCTAAAATGCGACATACCTGTGCCATGCTTTCTGTAGCACAGAAATACAGGTATGTGGGGGCTGGAGCAGTTGCTCAGAGGTTATGGTGCTTGCCTGGCGTGCACAAAGATGAGAGTTCGAACCCCAGCACCACACACACAAAGAAGTGTCGGCACAACCAAAGCCACATGAAAAACTAAAAATAAAATTCATCCTCTCTTTTTCTCTCTCTCACTGTCTCTTTCTCTTTTAAAAAAATGCAGGCTACACCTCGGACAGAGGGCTAATATCCAGAATATATAGGGAACTAAAGAAACTAAAATCCAAACTCGCAAATAATCCAATCGATAAATGGGCTAAAGATCTCAAAAGGAACTTCTCTCCCATGGAAGTCCAGAAAGCCCATAAATATATGAGAAAATGCTCTACATCATTAGCTATCAGGGAAATGCAAACCAAAACTTCCATGAGAAACCACCTTACTCCTGTTAGAGTGGCAAAAATGAAGAATACAAACAACGACAGATGCTGGAAGGGCTGTGGGAAAAGAGGAACACTGTTACACTGCTGGTGGGACTGCAAACTGGTTCAGCCACTATGGAAAGCAGTGTGGAGAATCCTCAAAAAATTAAGGATGGAACCACCTTATGACCCAGCTATCCCACTACTGGGAATTTTCCTAAAAGACTTAGAATCAGCATATTATAGCGATGTGGCTTCATCAATGTTTATAGCAGCTCAGTTTACTATAGCTAGATTATGGAACCAACCCAGATGCCCCTCAATTGATGAGTGGATACAAAAGCTTTGGTACATATATACTATGGAATACTACTCGGCCATTAGGGAGCATGATATTATGGCTTTTGAAATCAAATGGATAGAGATGGATAGAATTATGCTTAGTGAAGTCTCCCAATCTCAGAAACTCAAGGGCCGAATGGTTTCTCTCATCTGTTGATGCTAACATATTTGGGGAAGC
>PVKS010052663.1:0-10677 GCA_004027875.1 Aplodontia rufa
TTACCAGGCTCTGTGAATTCTCTCCTTAACCTTTGATCCCATCAACCCCTGTTGTGCCCTGCTACCCCTGCCTCTGCCCCTTCCCACCACCCGCCTGGATTCTGGCAGTTCCCACCTGCAGAATCTCCCAAGTTTTAGCCTCTCCTTCCTCCGATTCAGCTTGAAGCATCTTCCCAAAGCACCCACTGCTCTGCTCTGCCCTGCTCAAGACACACAATGGGTCCCTACTCTCCCTGCCCTCCCCAAACGAACTTACTTCCTTAGCTCCCCAGGATGAAATCTCTCAGCAGCAACAACAAACAAACAAATTCCTGGCCCTTAGTTTCTTGGTCAGCAGCGCTGGCAGCAGAATGCAGTGCCTAGGACTCTAGAGCCATGCGGCCCTTTCCTTCCACTGCTTTAATTTTATTCATTTATTTATTACCGGGGATTGAACCCAGGGGTGCAGAACCACCAAGCCACACCCACCAGCCCTTTTTATATTTTATTTTTAAGACAGGGTCTCACTAAGTTGCTTAGGGCCTCCCTAAGTGGCTGAGGCTGGCTTTGAACTTGGGATCCTCTTGCCTCAGCCTGGGATCACAGGCATGCGCCACTGCTCCCAGCAGTACTGTTTTTTTAGCAAATTATCTAACATGTCTGAGTCCTGGTTTCCTTATCTACCAGTGCGGACAGATAGCGACTTACGCTGCAGTACTATATGTAAGTATAGACTTCGTGTCGTGACTAATTGATAAGTTAACGTACAGCAAGCAGGTAAAGCAATGCCTCACATATTACAGTGGCTCCATCACAGGTGGCTAGCAGTATTTTTCCAGCTACTCTCCCACAGCTCCCATACAGGAACCTCTTGACCCACCCGTCAAGTTGACCTCCCAGGCTTCCTCCCACTTCTCTACTTTGCCCCAGTGAGTCTGTCCCTACTGAATGCCCATCCTTCTCTGTTTGTTGAAATCCCTTAAGGCCAAACTCAAATGCTACCTTCTCCATAAAGCCCTATTTAACATATTTAGTTGGGGAAAAATAGTAGGACTTTTTCCCCAGTGCTTCTCATCTTGTGTCCACTCTTGTGGATTATCTGACTTCTTGAACCTTCTTTGGCCCTCAAGGATAGAAATCTCTAAATTTTTTTTCTCCATAATCTTTTCAGATAGGACACTGTGTATTTTCCTCTCTGAAGGTTTAATTTGAACCATCCCAGAAGCTGATGTTATTCCTACACTAGATACCCATTTAACACATGAGTTCTTCTGGGGGAAACTGCAATAGATGAAACCCATAGTAGCTTATCTATGTGTTAGCATTACCCCTGGTTAACAAAGTTTATACACATTGATTGCTACAGTTTTGACAATGTTTCCCCCTCATCTGTATCCTGTATTGCAATATACTTCTAATAAATGTGGGGAAAAAAAAGGTTTAATTTGGCTTATTTTTATAGCTTCCATGTCTATTTAGATCATGTTAATTTTTTTACCTTTTTGAACATATGGACTATATTTGTAATAACTATTTTACTATCTTTGTCTATTACTTTATTATCTATATTAATTCTGGGTCTGTTTCTAATGACTAATTTTTCTTCTTATTATGAGTCATATTTTCCTGTTTTTACCTATCTGGTAATTTTTGTTTGGATGCTAGACATTACATTATTGAGTTTGGGGTTTTTTTTGTTTGTTTGTTTCTTGAACATTTTTTATGCTTTCTCTTGAGATGCAGTTAAATTACTTAGCGATAGTCTAGTCCTCCCAAGGTTTGCCTTTAAGCTTTTTTAGTGGTCTGAACAGCTGTCAGTCCAGAGTTAATTTGGCCCCAGCACTGAGATAATACCTTCCTAAGGTATGGTCATTCAGAGGCCCATAATTCCACTCTGACTGGTAAAATCAGAAACGTTGCCCAGCTCTGTGTGAGCACTGGTGGTTGTGCCCCCTGTGTTCAAGTTATCCTTTCCCCAGCCTCTGATTATTTCTTCATATGCAAGCACTGATCAGAACACAGATGAAGACTCATGGGGGCCCCTGCGCAGATCATCAGAATTCTCTATCTCTGTCTTTTTCCCTTTCTCTGTCTCTTCCTATGCCTCCACCTCTGCCTCCCCAACCCAGTGTGTGTGTGTGTGTGTGTGTGTAGCTTTCTCCTCTCTGCCCTGCAGATTCCAACTACCTTGAACCCTCACACTCGGAATTCTGCTTCTGCACCCTCAAGTCGGCTTGCTGGGCTCTGTCTGGTTTCCCCTTCCCTGTGCTACAGATGGGAAATCCTCTCCAGGTAGTAACCTGGGGAAGTTGCATACTGATCCTCATTTGTTTCCGTTCTCTCAGCTTTGGCTGCTGTACAATGTCTGAAAACAGTTCTTTCATGTATTTTGTCTGGTTTTTAAATTGTTCTAAGTGGGAGGGAAAATCTGGTCTCAGCTTCTCTAATATGGCTAGAAACGTAAGTACATCTTCACATAAAGCTTCAGAGAGTGTTGTTGATTTAAGTGGTCAGTATTATAAAATAGCATTTTATTTCCCAATTTTATCACAGAATTTTTTTTGTACTGGGGATTAAACTCAGGGCCACTTTACCACTAAGCTATATTCCCAATGACTTGTTTTGTTGTTTTGTTTTAATTTTGAGACAGGATTTTGCTTAGTTGCTAAGACTGGCCTCTATCTTGTGATCCTCCTACCTCAGCCTCCCAACTCACCACCATGCCCAACCAGAAAACTTTTTAACTACAGAGAAATACAAAGTTAAAAAAAAAACTGTTCATACATAGCCTGCCACTTTTTTCTATATGATATTTCTCTCTTCATGAATACATTTAAGAACATATATTTATATTATTATTACTTACTGACTAAACACTTTCAAATGAATACCAGTGAATTGGTGCGAAAGAGTCTGGGACCCCATATAAGAATTCTCAGAGAATCCCCTTTACTCTCAAGTGGGAAACAAGAGGCTGCTTAGGAGGAGGAGGGAGCTACCTCTTAAGAAAGCCCCTTCTTGGAGCTGGAGCAGTGGCTCAGCGGTTTCAGCACTTGCCTGGCAAGCACAGGACCCAGGTTCAAACCCCAGCACCATGTACACAACTAAGTGTTGGAGCAACTAAGGCCATGTGAAAAACTAAATAAAGTTTCCTCTTTCTCTGTCTCTCTCACTGTCCCTCTCTCTTTAAAAAAAAAAAAAAAAAAAAAAGTAAGCCTCTTCTTTGAGAGATTCCTTAAGGTATTTGGACAACCAAAGTCTACATGTGAGCCCAAACCTGATTGCTTTTGGGGTATGGGTTGCCCTGTTGCCCTGTATTAGTGGGGCACAAAGCATCTCTTTACAGAGAAGAAGGTAGAATATCTCGTTGCTCATCGAGTAAGGCTAGTGTGAACTGGCTGCAGAAAGAGAGGGAAAGAGATTACTGAGGTAATGCTCTACCCAGTGGAGGAAGGGGCATCCTTAAAGTTCCTGAGTCTTAGAGTAAAACGTCTTTCTCTCCCTCCTGCCTGCTCCCAGATCAAGATAGGCAGATCACAAATATTGTCTGGAAAAGTCAATGTAATATATAAATGCACTCATAGAAGTTCTCTGGGAAGCACAATCCTCTCCCTATCATGGATCCACCTAGGCCAAGCGTGGTGGCTCCACCTATTCTGGATCTGAAACGTTTGGTGCTTGAACCAAAGGGACCCAGTGAATTGGGTCACACGGGCAGAGACTTTCATCTTCCTTTCGGTTTTCAACTGCCTGATCTTCACTGTTGTTTATGTGACCAGGCTGGTGCCCTTTGATTCCTGCCATTGACTTCTGACCTCTCAGTTACTTTTGGTGGCTATCTCTGAGCAGTGGGGGAAGACAGAGAATGGAAGGAAGTTCAAGTGTCCACCAAGCAGAAGAAAGTTTCTTTTGATGGGAATCCAGTGAAAAAATCTAAAAATAAATATAGCAACGCGGTAAAGGGGACATTGGATATCAGTGATGCTGAAGTTGGACACAATCAAGCCATCCCAGATAAACACGGGAGAAACTCTTACATAGAAATAGCAAGACCTCAATTTCTCATTGACAGAACTAAAGCAAGGGTCCCCTATTTTCCCTTCTTTCTTATCTCAGTCATGGAGGGCAGACAGGGTACTCTGGTAGTTAAGTGCATGTGCTTGGAGTATTACAGAGCGGAGTTTGCATCTCAGCCCCAGCACCTCATGCCATGCCAATGTGACCTTGAGCAAGACTCACCTACAAGGTGGTGCAAATTTCATTGCTCCTGATGCATGAGATTGTCACGAAGATTCAGTGAGGACGCACTGGGGATGTAGCTCTGTGGTAGAGCACTTGTCTAGAGCATACATGGCCCTGGGTTTGATTCCCAGCCCTGAAAATTAAAAAAAAAAAAAAAGATTCAGTAAGGTAAAAAGTGTTTAGAAAGTCTCTGGTAATTCAATAAATCTCAATAATGTTAATAAATGTTAGCTATTATTATTTTATTCTCTACAGCTTTCTCCTTGCATGACCTTATAATGTTTGGCTTTAAAGAAATCATGAGGTCTAGAGCTATAAATTGTTAACAAAAGGTTGAAGTCATGTGGCTGGGCCATCGCTCAGTGTAGAGACCATGCCTAGCATGTATGAAGTCCTTCCATCCCTAGCAATGGAGGAAAAAAAGAAATGATGGAAGACATCATGAAATAAACCCTTCTGGGGGAAGTAGGGGATCCAAAAATAAAACTTACGGGAAAGAGAAATATTTTGATGGAAAATATACATAAATATCCTTTTTGTTTTATTCTTTACAATATGAAGAATTGAACCTAGCGCCTCACCCATGCTATGCAAGTGGTCTAGCACCGAGCCACACACCCATCCCCAGCCCTTTTTAATTTATTTTGAGACAGGGTCTTGCTAAGTTGCCCAGCTGGCCTCAACTTGCTATCCTCATGGATCCTCCTGCTATAGCCTCCCGAATAGCTGGGATTACAAGCATGGGCCACCACACCTGACCACGTAAATGCCCTTAAACAACTGAAATTACTTTGATTCTTACAAACATTAAGGGACACTCACTCAAAGAATTTTTTTGTTTGCTTGTTTTGGTACCAGAGATTGAATCCAGAGGCACTTAACCGCTGAGCCACATCCCCAGCCCTTTTTAATTTTTATGTTGAGACAGGGTCTTGCTAAGTCGAAGAGGCTGACTTTGAACTTGCCATCCAACTGCTTCAGCCTTAGGAGCTGCTGGGGTTACAGGCGTGCACCACCACAGCCAGCTCGTACAAAGCTTTGTACGGGAAGCGTGAGCGTATACCTTGCCTAGGCTACCGTTGGTAGCTGCCTTTCTGTTTTGAACTCTTGCTGTGAATGGAGCTGCAAGACATCGGATGATTCAAGGTTGTCAGTTTTTGCTTATTTAATGAGGATCAGACAAACCCTAAGAGCTGAAAAGAAAAGTCAACCTCATAATAAAACAAAGAAAGTCCTTATGTTCCCAGCATCCTCAGCTGTGCCAAGAAGATACAGAGAGCCCTGGTTTCCAGAAAGGGAGCCGAGAATAAAACAAACCCAGATTCACAGAGAACATCTTTTCCCACTTGTCTAATCACTCTTGTGCGCTGCCACTATCATAAATGTCTGCTTTTTTGTTTCATTTTTATCATCTTCAAGGATTTTGGAAGAATGAAATTTTGTATTTCCCGTGCTAGATTATTTCTGGAACAAAGGTGTCATTTATTTGTTTGCTTAAAAAAAATATTTATGAAGAACCTCCAATGTGCCAGGCACTGTGCTCAGGGACATAGAGACACATGGTCCCTGCCCTTTAGGATGCCACTGTGCAGGAGAGAGATATATAAAGAAGGAAGAGGTCTGAGAGGCACAGGAGCGGCAGCTGGGTATAGAAAGGGGGGTTTTGGAGGACAAGGACCTGGGGAGAGGAGGCAAATTCAGCCCAGTCATTGGCCAGTCAGGAAAGCTTATGGGCGAGAGCTAAGCTAATTCTTTACAGCTACACTTTCCAAAGGGATCTCTCTTTTTCTATTTTGTAGGACTTGGGGGACTTTGACCCTGCCAGGGGCCACTTCCTGCAAAAGCCTCGCTGAAATACGGTGGGAATGTTTTTACAATCTCAAAATTAGATGATATCATCAGTGTTTAGCTTTAAGAAGTGATTGACAGAAATGCTCAGGCTAGCCAGCTCGGTTTTCTCATTCGACATTTGTTGAATGCCTGCTGCCCAGGGCCATTAGAATTATCTTGTTTTGACTTCCTTCAGGGAGTTCCCCAGGTTGGATCTAGAAGTCTTCCCCCAGCTCCCTGACATTCCGTTTTTGTTTTCCCTAAAGAGGAGAGAAGGAGGGAAGGGGAGGGGGGGATTGAGAGAGGATCAACTTTATTATTCGTGTGGCTTTCGTTACTCCAACACTGCATCCTTGAACATGCCAGGCAAGTGCTCCAACCGCTGAGCCACCGCTCCAGGCCCTCCTCCCACCACTCATCATTCTTGTTAAGGAAAATGGTCCTTCCATCCCGAAGTTCTCCTCATGCCTAACTCTGAAGCTTCCTTGCTTGTGATAAACTTTCAGCGCACCCTACCAAGATTCACTAGTTCCATTTGCCTTCCGGGCAGTCTTTTTGTATAATCCCTTCTGGAGGATGGCATCTTCTATGTTAGCTAGTGTAGGGTGGGCTGTGAAGGGAGTGTGAGTCTGTGGCAAGCTGAGGGTAGGAGGAGGGAGCACCATCCCAAGCTGGATCAAAGCCACAGGCCCTCAGAGGGGGGCTCCCAGGACTAGAAAACAGATGGGTGGGGAAAAGAAGTCAGTCCTGCTCACTGCCAGGCCTTCGCACCCCTCCTCTGGCTTCCAGAAGCACTGACCCCCTGCCACAGCGTCCCAGACTTAGGGACAAATAGGTGCCTCCCGTTCCCAGAGGAAACAGACTGGCTGGGAGCAGAGACTGGCTGGGAGGATGTTTGCTGGGGAAAGGCCTCAGGATCAGCCACTGATCAGGAGTGAAGGAAGCAGGCTTGGGCAGAGGGAGCAATCTCAGCTCTGGGGGTATAATGGCTCTTTAGAGCTGTCCTGAATTGGGACAAGGGGGCTGTACCCAGCACTGACTAACCATTGGATATGGGGGTGCCCTGGTGTAAGAGGTGGACCTTAATTTGAGCAAAGAAAGCAGTTCCTGGAGGACTCAACCAAGAGCCATCAGCTACCAGACAGAGCACCCAGCAGCCAGGGCGCTGAGCCCTGGACAGGACCAAGGTCAGAGGTGTGTGGTTACACAACAAATGATCAATCATTACCTGCTCTCCTCTGCTTTCACATTAGATGATAAACTCCTGAAAGGAAAGACTCCCACAGTGCCACCCCCCCTAGAAGCTCTGCATAAAATCTGGGCCTCCACACACCGCATTACCAACCCAGCCTGTAATTACCATTTCTAAAGCCCTCCTGCTGCAGGGAAACTGGCATAACAAACGGGGATGCAGAAGGTCCTCCTCCTTTTGTAGGCTGACAGACAGAAGCAGAGGGCAAGGGTGCCTCTCAGAACTGCCACCCCCTGCTGACCTGGAAACTCCACTACAGTAGGTCTGGGGTGTGGTCTTTTGGGCCAGCTGCCTCCGCATCACCTGGGAACTTGGTTGAAATGTAAATCCCCAGGCCCCACCCCAGACCCACTGAATCACAACCCTTTGGGCTGGGGAGGGCTGGTCCGTGTTCTAACAAGCTCTCCAGAGACTCTCAGGCTCCTGTAATGTGGCTCGGCAGGCGGAACTGAGAGTCACACCTCTACTAGGGCCCACACCTGGCCAAGGAGAGCAGGACAAGAGCAGGAAGGAAGGAGCGTGAAAGGCCAGCGTGTCACTCCAAGGACTTACCCTGGCAGTGGGACAAGAGGAAGAAGCCAGGCCAGCCTTGACACTCCGCACCCGATGCCATCTGAGATGAGGTGTGACAAAGGTGTACTTCCATGTCCCTCAGGAGCTCTGTGCTGGCTGTCATCTATTGTAGTTCCCTTACTTCCTTGGCGGAGAAAAAAACAAGTGTGGGCCAAAGCCAGGCCCCTCCACGGGAAAGAGAAGTGAAATAGGTCGTGGGCCGGGAGGAAGGAGTGCCAACCGTGTGAACTGCAGCCGCCAGCCCTGGCGGCAGTCTCCTGACAGCACGACCCCAGCCCACAAGGATGGAAATGGCTCTCTCCATAAAGTAGACGACGTCTTTAGGACAAGGGTTCCATTTCTGCACCTGCTCATACACCTGGCATTTATCGAACCCTACATATGCTGAGGACACCACAGAGGACAAAGCCCCTGCTGGAAAGGTCCAGTGGCTACTTAAGGGGAACAGAAAAACCCAATGGAAGAACCCCAGTGGGCCCCACCCTGTGTGATGGGGGCCACAGCATGTGATCCAGGCTGCCTGTGGGAAGGAGCACTCCCTGAAGACTGCAGTTGGTCAAGAGGAGGAGGCTTGGTGCTGGGGCAGTGGCTCAGCAGTTATGGCGCTTGCCTGGCAAGCGCAAATACACAAGTTCGAACCCCAGCACCACGTGCGCAACGAAGTGGAGAAACGAAAGCCACGTGAAACACTAAATAAAATTGATTCTTTCTCTCTCTCTCACTGTCCTCTCTCTTTATATATTAAAAAAAAAAAAAGAGGAGGAGAGAAAGGCCCCAGAGGCCAGGAGAAAGAGTGAACACAGGGCCTGGGGGCACAAACCTGCAGGAACAGAAGGCTGGTGGCCCTGCGAGAGAGCCAGGTGTGTGGGTCAAGACCCCGAGAGGAGCAGCCTCCATAGGGTAGTAGATGAAATACAGGACACTCAGTTAAGTTTAAATTTCACCTAAATAATGAATAAGGTTTAGCTTGCCCAATAATTCAAGACTTTTTATTCTAAAATATGACCCATTGTTCATCTGAAATTCAAATGTAATTGGGCATCCTGATCCTTCTTTGCTAAATCAGGCAACTTCACACCTGGAGTTGTTACATTTTATACTTTGCTATCCTCAGTACTTCCTTCTGGGAGTTTCTGTTATCACGATCACCCCACTTTGCAGAGAATCTGAGTCATGGAGATGCCCATGTCTACACAAGTAATAAGTCTGTTTCCATAGTCTATTTGTAACCTCAGGCTACCTGACAATGTGGGGTCCATCAGACCTCGACTGAGTCAAAGTCTGGCTCTGCCACTTCCTAAGTATATGACCTCTGGCAAGTTAATTAGCCTTTCTGAGCCTCAGTTTCCCTTTCTGGGGATAATACCCGGTTCTTGGCTTACAGTGTTTTGTGAGAATTAAGAGAGGCGATTGACATATGGAAAATGATCAATAAATAGCAATTTGATGATGATGATGGTGGTGATGAAGATTACCTTGGTGATGGGGAGCCTTGAAACCCACAAAGCACAATCATTTATGACGCTATAGGAAATGAGATGCCCTGGGCAGACTCTGGGTTGTTCTCTCCTGCCTTCACAAGCCTGCCTCCAACCTATATCCCTGACTGCTCCACTCTCTAACTTGCTTCCTGCTCCTCATCCTCAGGCACTGAGCTGGCCCCATCTCTTCTGTGTAAATGCTTCTTCCTGGAGCTACCAGGAACTTCTGGGTCCCCAGGTCCTCACTGCAGGTAGCTGCAGCAAGCTGCCTAGACCTGGCCCAGGTTCCTAACTATAAACCATGCAGTGTTTTCCTCTTGTTTGACCACCACTCAAATCACAGCTCAGATGTGCCTCCATCCTAGTTCTTGCTGCCATCAGGGGAAAAAGTCCAAACACCGAGCATTTTCCATATGACAGTTTCCCTTCCCTGTTACATAACAGCCTAATTCAGACTGCCAGCCTGCGTGCTCTGAGCTACTTTAACTACACACCCACTGAGTAAGATCAAGACAGAAAATATCTGTTGATTAGGTTCCATTTTAGTCATTTCCTGCCTTCGCAGGAAAGTCGGGTCTAGAGACTCCCCGCTTCCCACGGAAGCCCCCTTCTGGCTCCAGGTCTTCATAGCAATGGGGTGTCCCTGACCAGGTGCCTGACCTCACACCTGGATTAGGATGAGCTGGACCAGGATGGTGATCCAGCTTAAAACCATGCTGGTTTAAATTTTATATCTTATGTTTTTTGGGTTTTTTTTTCCCTCCATGCTTCATTTACATGTAAATCCTAGTAACCTGAAAAATGTCTGGTCAGTTGTCCCATACAGCTCTCTCTATTGCCTAGCGCTGAAAGAGCCTGCTCTTCTACTCTTGAGGTCAGTCCTTGGAGTAGCTGTCCTGATGTCTGACACTCAGTCTGATCCGTGTGGCCAACCCTCATTCCAGGGAGTGTGCTAGGCACAAGGACATAGCAGAGAAAGAAAGTGCAGATTTTGGCTTTCAAGAGGCCAATACTTCATCCAGAATTTTTTTTTTCAGGGCCGAGGACCGAACTCGGGGCCTTGTGTGGGCTAGGCAAGCGCTCTGCCACTGAGCTAAATCTCTAACATGCACCCCCCCATTTTTTTAATGTTACTGGGGATTGAACCTAGGATGTTATATCACTGAGCTACATCCCCATCCCCATTCTATTTTATTTTTTAAGACAGGGTCTCCCTAAATCACCTTGAACTTAGGATCCTCCTGCCTGAGCTTCCTGAACCACTGGGATTACAGATGTGTGCCAGCAAACCTAACTGACCCAGATTCAATTGTCCTGGTC